>CAKOAT010852931.1:601710-634311 GCA_932364175.1 Eruca vesicaria subsp. sativa
AGAGAGAGAGAGAGAGAGAGAGAGAGAGAGAGAGAGAGAGAGAGATTTACATGGTAACTTAAAACATAACATGTTGTAGCCGTTTCTGTTGCTTTTATTTGTTTGAATTGGGAGTTTCACTTTCATAGCGTATAGAAAGCTTCGATATGTGCAATTGATGGGTTTGTGGTTCCAAAATATCTAATTATCAGAAGCAGAGATGTGATATATCACCTTGTGTTGTGGCTTCAATTATAGTTCTATGTAAGGGGACATAGAAATGTGAGTAAGTTGACACAAGAAGCATAGACATAGAAACATAAACTCATCGAGAGGATGATAGAAAGCTGGAGTTTAAGATTCATGTAATAAAAAAACTTTGTGTTTGTTCTTTTGACAGGTCCAGACTGTGTATACAAATGACACCTTCAGGATTATTAGAAAAATACTTATGTTTTTAAGGTGGTCACGGGTCTGCCAGAGATTATAATGTCCACAAAGCTCACAAAATGGTGCTTTCATTCTCTTTGCTTCTTCTTCTTCTTATACCAGTCCTTTCTCTCGGGGCTTAGACTAATGCATCTCTATGTTCCACTTCCAACACAGAAGACTTAATAGCAGTACGGACCCTGAAATAATATATAAATTTCATCAGCCCTCAGTTAAACAATTCTCTTAAGTAGCATAATGGTAACTGTGTTGAAATGAGAAATCAGAGGTTCTGAGTTCGATTATGGCAACCCCCAAATCTTTATTTTTTTTGCTAACACATCTATTACAGGCCCATAATTATTTTGGGCTTCATGTCGTTACATTCACCGGACCGGCACCGCTTTATACGAAGTTCAAACTCTTAACCATAGCTTTTCTGATCTTTCATTCAGGTTCATTACTATGTACAGTCAGATTCAAATGAAAGAGTACTGGGATCATGTCGTATTGGTATGACCATTTAACTCTACATTTTTCCTCCTTACATAAGCTTGTTTTTCATAGTCTTAATGGTGTGTGGTTTTCTTTTCTTTAGCCATCTGCTACAAAGAAACAGGGACGACCAATCTCTACTTGTTTGAAAATTTTGGATATGTCTGGAAAACATATACGACATAACAAAGCAACTTTATTGCAGAATAACAAATGGAAAACATATACGACATAACAAAGCAACTTTATTGCAGAATAACAAATGGAAAACATATACGACATAACAAAGAAACTTTATTGCAGAATAACAAATGGAAAACATAACAAATGTTGTGAAAATAATCAACTTTATTGCAGAATAAAAACTAAAGCAGTTACCAAAACCTAGAGAAACCAAAACCAAATTTTGCAGAAAAAAATTTTAGAACAGAGAAACTTCAAATTCCAAAGTCGCATCTGACACGATTGTGTCCTGAACGATGACATCTTGAGCAAGCTTGTTTCCGTGCTTTTTTGAGCTTTTGCTTGTTCTCCAAAACATTCATATCTTCTTTTCACAGGTCTTCCTGCACCTCTTTTAACATCTGGAGGAAGGCATTTCTGAGCAACAATATGAGGAGGTATCTCCCTCACTTCCAACAACTCATCTACAGGTTTAATACTCTCTGAATATGCAGCACACAAGTGTGCCTTTGAGTAGTACTGATGCACAAATAACCCAGGTTTAAAGCCTCTACTTGTCGCAGCCTTAGCAGCATGCCTACAAGGGATCTTGTCAACATTAAACACCTTACATGTGCAAGTCATTTGTTGAAGATCAACCAAGTAATTTCTTGACCCATCAGTTACATGAAACTCATGCTGATTTATAGACTGAACATCAAGAGTAGACGCCAAATCACACCTTCTATTGAGCTTCTTTTCAACTTTAGGCGTGAGAGAAGAGTTGATCATCGCAGCACTTTCTCGACGGTCATAAAACCACTGTGTAAGTCTATTCCTTATGGCTTCAATCAATGACACAATGGGTAGCTCACATAGTTTCTTAAACATCACATTTATTGATTCTGCTGTATTGCTTGTAGTGATGTCGTATTTGTCTCCAGGAAAATAAGCACGTGATCACAGGTGAACATCTGCTTCCTCCAGATAAACGCTCAAGTTGTGATTCTGACGTCGTATTTCACTGAAAATCATGTCGAATTCTGCAGTTGTATAAGCTTTGATGGCTGTCTTTACAAGGCGAGAAATCTTTCTCCCTCCAGGCTGAGAGATGATATTCTTTCGTAGATGATAGGTGCATATTCCACGCTGAGCCAATGGATACACTTTTGCTACTGCTTTTTCGATGGATAGAGCTCTGTCAGATATCACTACTAAGCTAGGATCATCAGATACAACAGTTTTCAATCTGTTGAAAAACCACTCCCAAGCTGCTTCATTCTCAGCATCTACTATTCCAAATGCAAGAGGATACACATGAGAATCACCATCCTGAGCTGTTGCAACTAGTAAAACTCCCTTATATTTCCCTTTCAAGAAGGTGCCATCAACGACGACAACTTTCCTCAAGAATTTAAAACCCTTGGCAGAAGCAGCAAACGAGAAAAACAAGTACTTGAACCTATGCTTACCATCAACCTCGAGGCATGCTAGTGTACCCGGATTAGCCATAACAAGCTTATGCATGTATACTGGAAGCTGCTCATAACTACTTTCTGGAGAACCTAATACCTCTGTTCGTGCATGCTCCCTGGCTTTCCATATCTTCCAATATTTTGAATCAAGACCATATCTCTTTTTCATAGTACTCGAAATCAACGTTGGTTTCATATTTAAACCTTCATTTCCAAAGTTTTCCAGAAGAAGCTTACTTATAACTCTAGAAGAAGCTCTCGGTCCACCAATGTTTCTGGAAAAACATGTATGCTTGTCGAAGTACTTTGTTACCCAGAAAAACTCGCTTGTCGGATTAGTCTTTGAAGCTCTAACCCTCCAGTTGCAGGTTTTATCTGCACATATGACAACTAACAACTTCTTGTCTGACTTCTTGACAACAATTCTGAATTTGCGTTCAATCGAAAGCATCCGTATACTCCAAGACAGCTCTGCTTTATTCTTGAACCATTGACCCTTTTCAATGACCTTTGTGTCATGAAGAAACTTCCACTTCTGGTTCTTGATTATTATCCTGGCTATCAACATTCTTATCCTTAGCTTCACCACTGCCTTTTCCATTAAGGGCAGTATCTTCACGAATGAAACCTTGATCATGGTTCCTTAGGTTTCCATTCTTCACCGAGATGCAAAGACGCAGAGTCAAAGATTTACCCATTTCACACATAGAATCAAATTGGCTATCATTGTTCACAAAAACAGGAGGTGTATCCTTAGGCATCTCTCGAAGCATTGATTCCGGTAGTGCATAGCTAAGTTCTAACTCATTATCCAATCTATTTATACCGAAATCATCGTGAACCATCTGAACCATATCGTAAAACTTCAAACCTTCCTTAATGGTAAACAATTTACCTCTTGCTCTTGTATTCACCATGAACTTCCATGATTCCTTATTCATCTTCCACTCTCCTAAAACTCCAGCCAAAATGAAACATGATTTTCCTATAAGAAAAAAGAAAAGAAGTATTATCAGAATTAAAAAGAAGCAGATTTAGAAACTCAAATTTGATTCATAAATCAACAAACCTGAATCTCTGAAGCTACAGAGAAAGGAAAAAAAATTGGGAGATGGAGAGGATACGAGAGATAGAGAGGATACGAGAGAGAAGCAGCGTTTGTTTACTTGTCGAACTTTAACAGAACTCTGAGTTCGTGCATAACAATCAAAAAACGACGACGTTGAGTTCTGTAATTAGGGTATTTCCTTTTTTATTTTGACAACTAGTTAGCAAATTTCAAAATAATATAATATTTAAAGATCTTTTTCTGAACGACAAAATATTTAAAAATATTTTATAAAAGATATGCGAATATATTCTGTAGATTCTCTAACAAATTATTCAAAAAAATATTAAGTTGTTACAAACGATTTTTCATTTTAAATATTTTTTAAAAATATATATATTAAGAATTATAGTATAATTAATATTGGGCAATTTGGTAAATTTACATATATATATATAAGTATATTTTTCCAACAATTTAAATAAAGGTGTAGTGTTCAAATTATAATCCCATTTAAGTGTATTTCCCCAAATTTCCCCTAAAGTCATGCACTAAGCGCGGGTTAGAATCTAGTTATTCTTAAATGATAATTGGATAGAAAAGCAATTAATTAATTGTTGCTATTAAATGCTTAAAAGAATAATCTTTTATTCAATTCCCTAAAGAGAACAAACGTGTCCAAGCAAAAATCGATAATACGTAAGTTTAATAATGATACAGTACTTGTGTTTTAAATATCATAAGTAATTAATTGATTTTGTCCGGTGTTTTACTCACGGTTTCTCTGCAGTCTGACTCTTGTACACAAAAATAATGGCGAATAACGACGAACACTCGGAAGATTCGAACTCCAATAGAGAAGACTCGTTCGAGGTTGTTAAACAACGTCTCAAGGATCGATCAAAGGTATCGCCTCCTCTTTAGATTTGATTTTGGGCCAATTTGTCTTGACCGGATTTTCATCTTATAGAAAGTTGTTCAGACAAGAGAATTATTGACTAGACAAGCGGTGCAGACACGCGAGATCTTATCGAAACAGGCCGTTAAGATCGCCAAACAAGCCGAAGAACACGAGAGATTCATCAATAAGGTATCTTCCGTTAACGTCTTTTTTTGAAGTTATTCACTTCCAGAGTAACGGAATAAAGTGAAAACTTGATAAATGTTTTGACTTTTAGCACTGCTGAAACAGTTTACATGAATCTTGATTCACTATATAAACCAGATATCTGATTGTCTTTTTTGTTGCTAAGGTTACACACCTTGTTGGGGTGCTCGGGTTTGGAGGATTTTGTTTCCTACTTGGGGCAAGTGAGTTCCACATATGTAATTACCAACGTGAATCTTTAAAGTTGCTAATAATTTGTGTGTGTTTTGTCATCAGGGCCACAGGACATTCCTCTCGTTTACTGCTTCTTCTATGTCATCTTTGTTCCTCTTAGATGGATATATTACCGGTTTAAAAAATGGCATTATTATCTTCTGGTAACCTCCCTTTAGAGGTTTTGGTGATCAACAAAAAAAAAAACACCATTTGATAATCCTGCAAACATTTTTGTAATGCTAGGACTTTTGTTACTACGCCAACACAATCTTCTTGGTTGATCTTCTTCTGTACCCTAAAAATGAAAAGCTCTTCATGGTTTGCTTTTCCTTTGCAGAGGTATGCTTTTGTAACTACATAGACATATTTGTATCTGTCTGTGTAAGCTGATTTATCAACTTGGTTGTACCTTGCGCTGCGGTATATCTGCAGGGACCATTGGCATGGGCGCTTATTGTCTGGCGTTGCAGCCTGGTTTTTAGTTCCCTCGATAAGATTGTTAGTGTCCTTATACATCTCTTGCCTGGTGAGTTAGTATTGTTAAACTGGTTGTCTTTTTTTAAGTGTGTCTTGAATTCTTAAGTCCAGCAATGAATTTTGTTTTAGGGCTCGTGTTCTTCACAATTAGGTGGTGGAATCCAGCGACTTTTGCAGCTATGCACCCTGTAGGCACTGCTCGTAGGGTTTCATGGCCTTACGTGGAAGATAAATCTTACCTTTTCACATGGCTGTTTCTCATACCCTTGGTGGTTTATACTCTTTGGCAAGTGCTCTATTTTCTGATCGTCAATGTCCTGCGTAGGCAGAGACTCTTGAGAGATCCTGAAGTTATGACTTCGTACAGGTATCATATATCTTGTCTTCTTACCGTAGACTGAACATGCCCTAATGAAATCTTCTGGTCTCTGCAGAGAGCTGTCGAAGAAAGCTCAAAAGGCGAACAATAAGTTGTGGCAGCTAAGCGGTCTGCTAGGGGATCAGAATCGTATGTGGATGTACATCCTGTTCCAGGCCATCTTCACGGTGGCTACCATGGCATTGACCGTGCCTATCTTCTTATCGTATAGACTTCACGTCATCTTTCAGATCCTGAAGATTTCGGCGGCTGTGTGGAACGGAGGTAGCTTTTTACTAGAGGTAATGCCACGACAAGTGATCCAAAAAGAGAAGAAAAAAACAGAGATGCAGCCAATAGAGGAGCAGCTGCCACCTCCCACTCACAATGAGGCAAAATCTATCACTGAAACATGAGGAGGTACATATAAAATATCCTGATGCATGTCAGAATGGAACTGACAAACGATGACTCTTTTTTTCTTCTCAAAGTGATGACCGTTTTTTATTCTTTTTTATTACGGTTTGTCCTTGTTACATCGTTTTAAAGGGTCATAGTAAATGAACTTGTAGTTGCCTTTTCCTTTTAGTTGCACTTCTCTCTACCACAACGTGCTAGAAGAATAGATAGGAAACAATTTAAACGCAACATCACATCGCTTTGATAAAAGTTTGGAATATCCTCAAACATCTTCCAAAAAATCAACAATAATAGATTATGGTCTGATTTGCCCAAAACAAAAAAAAAATAGATTATGGTCTGCTTGAGTATACAAAGAAGAAGATTACGGACTGGAAACAAGGGCTAAAATATCTACTGTGTTTTATAGTTTCTTAATTGCTGAATTTTCCTTTCGATCTGTTCTGCTTGTTTTTCTTCCTACTTGCTTGAATTTGATGTTAGTGAAAGTTATCCAGAGAATGATCTAAAGAACAGAAAAAGTTGTTTCTTCGTCGAACAAATGAATAAAAGAATTGTATTTTGCAAAAGTATCAGAAAACATTACCCAAATCTCAGCCAAGTTAATATGGCTTAATAAGGTCTTGTCCCACTTAGGAATTTTTAGGTAATCATCTTTATCTTTAAACTTCTCTCTCTTTAGGGAAACCACATCACTAAAATAGATAAATCACATACTCTCATGTGTATTATAAAAATAGATTTTAATAAGGCCCAATTAAATATTAAATGGACTTAATTTTTTAACTATTAAGATATTTGATGGGCTGTCGAAGAAACCCATATACCTTATTCTCTGTCAATCATCGCATACTCTATATATAGAGTGAGATTCACTCTCATTTTTCTTCAGTAAGCGATGTGGGACTTTCGTCCATTAACACTATAATACGAAAATAAATAAATTGCATCCAGGGAGCATCGAACTCAGGTTGTTTCGGCATAATATTAGGGGTCTCAGCCATTTTGAAACAACGATATCTTTGTCTGATTGCGCATTTGTTAATATATATACATATACATATAACAAAAAATAAAAAATTAATTTCCGATTAATCCCCGATTTATTGTCTAGGCGCTAGGCCTTATCCGAACGCCCGACTAGCGCCTAGCGAGTTTTCGAACACAGATTAATACTAAAGGCATATCTAAGATACTTTTTTTTTTTGGTAAACACTAAGATACTTAGAGGTTTCTTTCACGTCTTCTCGCCATGTTTGTTATTCTTCTGTTAATTATCTTACCGGAGACCTAAAAATCTAAAACGTTTTAGAATCTGACGACTGAATTCCAACCGTGTCTTTAATGCAATCTTTAATAATAGCCCCCATTTCTACACGGTTCATCAATGCATCTATTCCCCCTTAACTTTCTTCCTCTGAACCTTTGACTATAAAAAGGTACCTCATATCCTGTGAAAGTCATCTGTTAGTTCTCTTAATCATAAGCTTCTCAAAAAATCATGTGATAACAATGGCTATCCCCGTAACTATAGTTTGAGGGTGGGCAAAAAACTCATGCTCTTAAATCTATTTCTTCAAAGGTTGTTGTTTCCCGATTTGCTCATGAACTGCAATCTATTTCTTGAAAATCTGTAGATTCTTTATTTGAATGATAAAAAAACAAGTATGATTATTAAGGTTTTGTTTACTGATGTATTGCATGGAGAGAGAATAAGATAAAGCATTGTCTGAAAATCTTCAACGACAGCTGAATTTATCTCCAGAGATAGCTTTCTCATATTCGCTGACAGGATTGCGTTTCATAGTGTTATAATTCATAATCCACTCTATCAAATTATTCTATGAAACTCAACTTATAAACTATTACAGCCAATAGAAATCAGATGAAGTACTTAGGGATCAAATCCACATAGAGCGAAGGCACACAATAGATTTATGAGATCCTAAAGGTTAAGCTATGTGAAATACATATATAGGAAATCAAGTTTCAATAAAAATGAAAATGTTTGTTTAAGTTAATGCAAATAAGAAAAATAGCCAAATCTAGGATTTAGGCACGTGGATTATAATGGATAGGGTGTAAGTAAATCTATACACGAGGAATCAATCCTACAAGTATGATTGTCGATCGATGGTGAAGCACCAATATCGATTGACGGTTACGACGAACTGAAATCCACTAGAATTGGTCGACCAGCCGTCGCACGCATCTAACAACCCTAGCTCAGTTGGAAATATGATCAGAGAAAGAACCCACTGTCGTAGTTTGCTATGTCCTAAGTTCAAGATTTAGTTAGCTACTCTAAATCACATGCATTAAAAACTATCCTAATCAATTAATATTAGTTTTCTAGCAATTCTATGTTTGGGAAAATCCATCAAATACCGCAAAACTCTAAATCTAACAAGAATAACTACTCAGACTTGATCAAGCAATCACAAACAGTTGTCTGAATATAATGCATAGATAATAAATGGGGTTCCAATACAAAGCTATGGAAGAATTTTTGATCTTCTCCCCAAAACAAAATAAGAAACTATGGAAAACAAAAGTGTGGCGGTGATTGGTGTTCTGCCTAACAGCGGCAGAAACCAATATAAACTAGATAAAAACTCGTCAGGGATAGTTTTGTAATTTTGTGTAGATTTAGGGCTTTACATCGGTCTTGAAAAAAATCTGGTTTGTACACAATGACCATCGATCGACGCTAGAGTAGCCCTGTCGATCGATGTCGATCTCATATGTCGACTCTGACTTAGCTGATTTTTGTCAGCTACAGGTTTCTTCATCCAAAATGCACCATGTTCTCAACATAACTCCAAAGCTATAAATCCTCAAAAACATAGCTTAGACACACATAACATGGCCTAAAATTGGTAAACAATAAGGTATATCAACTCCCCAAATTTAACCTTTTTCTTGTCCTCAAGTAAAACAAAGGTGGCATATGAAAGATGTTTTGAAAAGCGAAGACTCACATAAATTCTATAATAATACCATCATCCCTACTACACTGCAACCACATCCTACTATGCTAATTTTAAAGAAACTATATATACATTATCCTAGCTTAGCAACCAAAATCCATTCTACCAATAACTTAGCAAATATTAGCTTGACTCACCCCTCTACTGACCTCATTTCTTGCATAAAAATAAAAGTGCAGACTTTACCTTGAGAGTATCGATCAAAGACTATATGGATTCTTACCTATGCATGTATTCTAAAACACATGCAGTCTTCTCTGATCAATTTCTTCTCTCTTTTTGCCTCTTCTCTGAATCTTTTTGATCTCAAACTCTATGAACAATGATCACAAACTCGTATCGTCAATGAATTGTTATGTAGGATATTGTCACCCAAGGATTGAATGATACAAACATTTTTCTCATTCCAAAAAAAGATAAGCCTACTGATATGGCTAAGTTTCGACCGATAACCTTATGTAATGTGAGTTACAAGATAATCTATAAGGTCCTATGTCTGAGATTGAATAAATTCTTACCTAATCGGATCTCGGAAACACAATATGCTTTCGTGGTAGGAAGACCTATCACAGATGTTTCACAATCTTTGGACAAAACAAGGTGGTAGACAAAAGAGTATGGCGATAAAGACTGATATGAGTAAAGCGTATGACAGAATGAAATGGATTTTTATCCAGTGTGCTTTGGAAATAATTAGGTTCTTTGAGACGTGGTTCAAATGGATCATGCGGTGTGTCACTACAGTCAAATATCAGGTCCTTATGAATGGTCAGCCAAGAGGAAATATTGAACCACATAGAGGATTGCGCCAAAGAGATCGTTTGTCTCCTTTGATTTGTGTCTTATGTACGGAAGTGCCCGTTAGCCTTCTTAATCACATAGAATCAAGGAAAGATACCCGGGATGGGCGTATCACGTGCTAGCCCCTCAGTGTCTCACTTGTTATTTACTGATGATAGCCTTTTTATTTTGTAAGGTGGAGCCACGTGAATGTGATGAAGTGATGAAAGTAGTCAAAGTCTATGAAAAAACGTCTGGTCAGTGTATAAATTTTGACAAATCCTCTCTCCTTTTTGGAAAAAGAATCCCAGATGACCTGAAGCAAAAAGTTAAAGATACTCTTGGCATTGAGAATGAATGAGGAATGGGTAAATACCATGGTATACTAGAAGACATAAGTGGTTCGAAATGAAAGTTATTTGCTTTCCTAATGGATAAGCTGGATCGTAGGATCAATGGATGATCTGGATGATGGCCGACCAAGGGTGGAAAGGAAGTGCTTATCAAAGCGATTGCACTGGCTCTTCCGACTTATGTTATGTCGAGCTTTCTATTGCCTCTTGAAATTTGCGACAAACTGGCAAGTGCCATAGCACGCTTCTGGTGGAGCGCAAATTCGCCTAATAGAAATATGCATTGGGAAAGGTGGGAAAAACTATGTTTTCCAAAGGAAGAAGGAGGAATTGGTTTGTGTTTCTTTGATCCATGAATTCAATTTGGTCCTCTTAGAAAAACAATTGTGGAGACTGATTCAGTTTGCAGATTCCCTTATTGCAAGGGTTTTACGAGGGAGGTACCATCGTACATGCTCAATACTAAAATTGACAGGTTATGCATCACCTTCGTGTGTATGGACAAGCCTGATGGAAGAAAAGCCTTTATTGATGTTGGGGATCTGACAGAATGTGCATTCTGAATACTAAATTAATGTATGGAAGGATCCATGGGTTCCTACTGTCCCTGCACGACCTGCTATACCAATGGTGCCAGTGATGCATCCAAGGATGATCTCACTTTATTCATGGTACGCCAAAAGTTTGGGATGTGGGGATGCTAGAACGGTGTGTGGCCAAAGAGGATAACTCTAGGATTCTGAGTCTGGCTTTAAGTTAAACACGTAGAGAAGATAAGTATAGCTGGAGTTATACGAAAAGTGGCTTGTATACCATAAAGTCAGGATATTGGGTGGCTAGAAATATACTATATCAACCCGCTGAAGTCTTGGTATCGGTACCCAGCATTAAAAGGTTACAAGCTCATGCATGGAAGATAAAGGCTCCTCAGAAGACGAGACACCTAATTTGGCAAGTGGCATTGGGATATTTAGCGGTAACAAGGAAGCTAACATATCGTTATATACGATATGATAATCATTACCCAAGATGTGGAAAAGAGGACGAATCTGTCAACCATGCGATTTTTTAATGTTTGCCAGCCTTACAAACATTGGGCCATGCCACTACACCATCTTCCCCGAATATATTTCCAAATTTGAGTGTCTACACTAACCTGGACGACTTATTCTGGAGGACGAATTCAATTGAGGATCCAAACCTAGATAGAGATCCATATCCTTGAATCATCTAGTATCTCTGGAAGACCAGAAATGTTAAGTTGTTCAGGGGAATTATAAAGGATCCACTTGAACTTGTTAGATATGCTGAAAGTGAATGTAATGCATGGTTTGAGGTAAAGATACCAACTACTGAGACAATACCCCATCAATCTCAGAATACACAAGCCATAGGCTTACAAAATGTATGTCTGATCGATAGATCATGGACTGCGGAATCCTCTTTCAGTGGGTATAGTTGGGTATATCTTGATGGATCTGAAAAATGGTCAGCTCATGGGATTGAAAAACATCGAGAGAAAATTAACTCTGATACATGAGTTGGGAGCCCTCACATATGCAATGGAGAACATGCTTCAGTACAACGGGTGTTGACACTTTGGAACGACTGCAAGAATGTTTTAGATATGATCAATGATCCTAAAGCTTGGCCAGGCTACTCAACAGAGCTATTAGACATTTCGAGGTTACAAGACTGGTTTCAAGACTTCAAGATCACGCACATTCCGAGGAACCATAACAAGACTGTAGACGCCCTATCTAGGACTGCTCGAGCCTTTCATAGAAATCTTGTTTTTGTTGGTTGTTCTATCCCGGTCTGGATTCCCTGGCCACCTCTAGTTTGAGTGACTGAACAACCGCTTGATGTCAAAAAACGTGTCGTCTTCTCCATCACCCTATTATGCAGTGGTGATAAGAGTTTCCCTATGCAATGTTACTACTACTCATTCAATCATATCATTAAGCTTCTACATTAACTTCTTTTGGCCACCTATCAAACTATGTAAAATTCAATAACCCCTTTCCACCAGCGATTTGTTAATCCCTAATTCCTAATAATATAAATAAGACATTAAGCCATCTTAAAATCGCATTTCTTGATTCTCTTCATTAGACTGCTTCCTTACAAGCATAGATCAGAACAATGGTGTCCTCCCCGGTCATGTTTTCCAATTTGAAAATTGTATGTGCTACTCAGACAGTAGTTACACAGCTTCTCTATTTTTGGGAGGCGCGACGTCCAGAAAGAGGTCATGGAAGCCGACATGCTCTTGCTTGATGAAAAGGTCGAGCTCTTCATGTCTCCTCGATGATAGGATCTGATTTTAGTTTGTTACTTCTCTAATATTTTCTCAAGTTTTTCATGATTTTTTGTTTAATGGCTATAGCTCCTTCAAGGATCTTGTGACAACCCATCCCACGGACCCAGGTTCACAGCTCTGTAGGGTACCGACCCTAACCCCTCACATGTAGCCCTCACTGACTCGCCATGTAAGTTATTGGTGCACTTCGTGTTCCTCGAACCCAAGACATTCACCTTTAACAACTCTTCCACAGGACAAGCATGTCAATTGGTGATAGCTTGTTCTGTGGAAGAGTTGTTAAATGGTCAGGTCTTGGGTTCGAAGAACGCTAATCGCACCAATAATCTACCTGGTGAGTCAGGGATGGGCTACATGTGAGGGTTAGAGTCGGTTCCCTTTAGAGCTATGAGCATGAGTCTGCAGGATGGGTTGTCACAAAAAAAGTTGATTTTTTTTGTGACCACGCATCTTGCAGACCCAGGTTCACAGCTCTAACCCCTCACATGTAAACCATAAGCTCTCTTCAGGTATGTTATTGTTGCGCTTGGCGTTCCTGGAACCCAAGACCTCACCCTATAACAACCTTCCACAAGACAAGTTGTCACGATTGATCATCAATTGGTGAAAACTTGTCCTATGGGAGAATTGTTAAAGGGTGAGGTCTTGGATTCGAGAAGTGTCAAGCTAACCAATAACCTACTAGGGGTTAGGGCCGGTGCTCTACTGACAAGGCTGCGTTTCAGGGTTTTATAATTCCTAATCCACTCTATCAAATTACCCTATGAAACTCAACTTAAAAACTACTCTTTCTAAGAGAGATTAGATGAAGTACTTAGGGATCAAATACACAGAGAGTTAAGGCACACAATAGATTTATAACATTCTAACGGTTAAGCTAAGTGAACTACTTATATACGAACTCAAGTTTAAGTGAAAGGAAATTGGTAAAATTTAAGTTAAATGCAAATAAGGAAAATAGATAGATCTAGGGTTTAGGCACATGGATTATAATAGGTAGGGTGGAAGTAAATCTAATACAGGAGGAATCAATCACCTACAAATATGACTGTCGATCGATGGTGAAGCACCAATATCGATCGACGATTATGAAAAATTGATAATCCACTAGAATTGGTCGACCAGCTTTCGCATGCATCTAACAACCCTAGCTCAATCAGAATATGGTTCAGGCAAAGAACCTACTATCGTAATGGTCTATGTCCCAAGTTCAGGATTTAGTTAGCTACTCTAAATCACATGCATTGGATATTCTAATCAACAGATATTTTTTGTTCTTCTAGCAATTCTAATTTTGGCTAATCCATCAATACCACATAGAACCATAAATCTAACAGAATGAACTACTCAGCTATTATCAAGCAAACAAGAACAAAGGTCTGAATATAATGCATAGATAATAAACTGTGGTTCCAATAAAATAAGAAACTATGGAAAACAAAAGCCCGGTTTTCTGCCTATCAATGGCAGAAACCTTTATAAACTAGGTAAAGACTCGCGAGAGGTAATCTTGTAATTCTGTATAGACTTGGGAGTTTAAGTCGGTTTTGATCAAAGTCTAGTTTGTGTGCGGCGACCATCGATCGACGTCGGTGTATGTCTGTCGATCGATGTCAATATCTTATGTCGACTCTTACTTAGCTGATTTTTGTTAGCTACGGGTTTCTTCATCCAAAATGCACCATGTACTCCACATAACTCCAAAACGTAGTTGGACCTGTAAATACTCTAAAACATAGCCTAGACACACATAATAGACTCCAAATGGGGTCCATAACATGGTTTAAAAATGCTAAATAATAAGGTATATCAACTCCCCCAAACTTAACCTTTTGCTTGTCCCCATGTAAAACATAGGTGGCCTGTGAAAGAGGTTTTTTTTTAAATTAGGGACTCACATAAAGTCTATAGTAATACTATCACCCCAACTACGCTGCAACAACATTCTACTATGTCAATTTCAAAGAAACTTTATATACCTTAGCAACAAAATATATTCTACCAATAACTTAGCAAATACTAGTTTGACTCACCCCTCTACTGATTTAATTTCTTTCATAGAAATAAAATTGCAGGCTTTACCTTGGGAGTATCGATCAAAGGATATGTGGACACTTACCTCTGCAAGTATCTGAACACACATGCATTCTTCTTTGATCCCTTTCTTCTCCTTTTTTCTCTCTTCTCTGAATCTTTTTGGATCTCAAACTCAATGGAAAGTGATGCTGTTACAGTCCATCTTCAATCTCATTATCGGTTTTTTTTTGTGTTCTGAAAAAGTGTAGGCGAATAGTGGGGTCATCGGTAATGTATCTACCCCTCACTTACAGCGATGTGTGATTATTCCTTTGAGTTAGAATAGTGGGGTCATCTGTAATGTACCTACCCCTCTCCATCTCACGAAATCATTTCAATCTGTTAGTTATAGATGCCGAAGAGAGAAAGAGAAGAGAATCAGAAGCAAACAGAATTTACCTTCCAGACTTGCAGAAGGAGTCCGATCCAGTGTATACCAAACCCTAAAACAAGCAAATAGTGTCAAAATTAGGTTGGAAGCCAGCTTAATCTATATCAAACGTTCTAGAAAAGTGTATTCTAATGGAAAGATGATCCACTTTGGTATCTATAGTAATCTCTGCAATCGAGAGTACTAAGAATGGTGCTTATAGTGTGGTTCGTCAATAGATAAAGTTTGATCATAATCCCTTCACGACTCATTGAAAATAATGAAATGCTCATAGTAGAAATAATAAATAGATATAACAGATAGATAAAAATAAAAATCAATAAATAAAACATCAGCGAACCCCTCCAAGACTTAAATAGTGATGTCTCTAGTGTTATCATGTCCTGGTTTGGTTAGAATAAAATAAACCACAAGGAGTGTCGATCAGTGGTGGTGTGTAGGTGTGGACCGATGGTAAACCATCCAAGTCGTCGACTGATGGTGAGCTGGTGTAATCAATCGATTGGTCTGTCGAACAGTGAACTTCTCCTCATAAAAACCTTCAAAAATTAAGAAAAGCCGAAATCAAAACTAGCATAAGTAAAAACCAAATAAAACTTACTAAATAGTAGGTTGCCTCCCACTCAGCGCTTGGTTATAGTCTTAAGCTCGACGTATGGAAGTGGTTGGACTATAGAAGTGGTGGAACACTACTTGTTGCAAAACAAACATCCACTTCCTCTCTGGTCATCGATACCCATGCACCGATGATATCACTCAAATTACCCTAAGTAGTGACTTTACTCTCTTAAATAAGAGGTTCAGCTGTAGTACTTAGGGATCGATTCCACATGGAGCTAGGGAACAAACTAGATCTATACAGTTATATGATTAAGCTAGGCTAATAAATAATAAAGCAGTAAATAAAGTAAATTGGGTCAAATAAGGTAGTTGTTCTTATGTAACCAAGATGTTTATGATGGAAGGATGGTTGCTAGATCTAGGGTTTCTATTCAGGTATTGGATATTATAATCCTATAGGTCCTTAACAGTTATATGTGTGGGAACCGAAATTCACCCCTGTCGATTTTACGTAAATAAGGAAACTTAGGGAAAATCCTAATTTCCCAGAGGACCCGGCTATCTACGGAACCGCACACAAGCAATCAAGAACGCGATAACAAAATAAAAAGATATGAAAAAAGATATAGAGAGCGGAGAGGATTCTTATTCTGAATTATGCGTAAGAGTGGTACAACGAGAGTAATCTTTGGGTACAAGAGCTGACGGCGAGTTCCCTAGTTCTAACAACCTAAGACTGAAAACCCTAGTTGACACGCAGCTCGATAACAAAAAACGGAAAGTTTCCTAATGCTAAATTTGGTGGTGAGAGCTCTGAAAATCGTGTCCTTGTCTTCTGTCCTTGCCTTATGCTTATATACTTCCTCCTTAAGCGGTTTAGTCTTTCCTTTTCGCCTATATTCGAGTCTATCGGAAATCTTCCATTTATCTCGATGTTTCCATTTTTCTTCGGAAATCTTCTATTTATCTTCAAACTTGACATTTATCTTCTTTCTGCAAGTAAATAGTCAAACTGTCATTTTATCTTCAGGCTGGAATTCGTCTAAAATCGTGGATAGTTTTTACCGCGTTTTAGGACTCTCCGAGACGTTTTGCAATAAAAACCGTTTTACGATTTTAGAGGAGATCGTTTCCTGATACGATGCTGTTTTTATAGGACTTCTCGAGTTAACCGTATAGTTTGAAAATGTACGATGTTCCGTCTAATCTTTGCCGTTTTATACGATCTTCCCGAATTCTTACGAGAAAAGAAGACTTTTACAATTTTTATCGTAAAACTCGAATGGTAAGACGGATCGAGATGAGTCGAGAGATATTTCGACCATGGTTCTGAGCAAGATCGAATCGAATGAATTATGCCTCGCATTTTAGGATGCGGGGGAGCGAGGCTCGGAACGGTTAGCTAGACGTACGGCGAGCCGAACTGTGTTAGTTCAGCTCGTTGTACGGCGAGCTGATTTGAGGCGATCAGCTCGCCGTACGGCGAGCTGGTTCGTGACCACCAACTCGCCGTGCGGCAAGATGAACCAGCTGATTCGGCTTGTCACACGTCGAACTGGTTTGGTCGAACCAGCTCGTAGTGTGGCGGATGCGGTTTTTGCGGTTTTTTGCTTAACTTGGGCAATCGTGTAATTTGAGATTGTTTCATTTTTTTTCCCGAGATGACAATTTCCAAGTTTTCGTGCGGATTTCCTTTGTTTGGAAAGTCCTTAAAATTTTATAAAACAACTTCTCGTGTTTTATAAAACATATTTTTATTTTTGCGGAAAGTTTTGGCCATTGATTTCGTCGTACTGATTTTGACCCGAACAATATGCATGATATTGAAGAGCCTAACCACTAAATAAAAAATTCATTACGCATTTGCTTTACCGAATAAGTCTATTAACTATATTTATTGATCCAAACAAGAGTGTTCGATCAATAGAAGTGTCGATCAATATTCGATACGAATATTGATCGATTCACTTCTCACGGCGTCGATCAATTTCCAATGGGAGTATCTATCGACGTGGCTGGTTAAGCTTGATGCGCGGGTTAATATATGCTCACTAAAGACTTCTATATCAGTCTATCGCTATACTCTAGAAAATACTAGTTTAGTAGAATAGATTCAGGCTTCCATGAAACAAGCCTAGAAAATACTAGCTTAGTAGAATAGATCCAGGCTTCCATTGAGAAAGATTGGATAGGCTTCCATGAAACAAGCCTTAATGGTGGTTGCTACCAAGTACTGACCACTTCTTTTTGACCTATATCCAAGAATTCATATGAATTGAGCCTTAATTGTTGTAGCCACCAAGTCCTATTTGAATACTTTTTGTTGGAATCATTATGAATCAAGCCTTAATGGTTGTAGTCACCAAGTACTGTTCTGATTCCACCTAACTAAAACCTATAAACTTTTATTTTCCTTTTTTTTTCTTTTTCTTTTTTTTTTGAAAAGAAATATCTCTACCTATAAATCTAGGGTCAAAATAGAGAGAGAAAGGTGTTAAATCTACACAAGGCTTTACCTTCCAGACTTGTTTGAAGAATCCGATCTCATGTATACCAAGCCCCAAGACAAGCAGTTGTGTTTGTTTTAGTGTTGGAGGTCAGCTTTGGTCAGTAGTTGACAAGTTGATCCACTTTAGCATCTTTAGTACTATCTGTAATCATTAAATCTAGAATGGTGATAAAGAGTGGTTAGACAACAAGTAAAATCAATAAGATGATCATCCCTTTCTTGAGCTCAATAAAAATAGTTTTTTAAAATTTTTTTAATAAAACTCATGGTAAACATATATCAGTAAACCTCCCCCAGACTTAAATAACACTATCCCTAGTGTAAACAGTCGAAGTTATGGTGAAGAAAATAAATCAAAAGACTCAATGTAACAAAGAAGAACGATATACCTGACCGATGATGTAAGTATCGATCCATGGAATGGAGGTAGCATCGATCGCTGCAGGTGGTGTACTGTCGATCGTTATCAACTAGGTCATGTCGGTAGATAATATGGCAATCCTTCTACTTGGATCTTTTTTTATATTTTAAACTCAACATAAAACAAAATATTAGTAGAACCTCCCCCTGACTTAAACAATATTGTCTCTAACGTTATACAGTCTAAGATCGGTGGGAAAATATATCATAAGTACTAAATATAACAAGGAAAAACTGTATACCTGCTCACTGATGGTGACTGTCGATCGACACAGTTAAGTGGCAATCGATCGATACTCGTGATGCTTTGTCGATCGATACGCTTGTTAGCCGTCGATCGATGCTTGTTGCAGAACTCGTCTTCCTCGGGTCAAACATAAAGAAAACACAAATGGTAAATAAAAAGAAATTAAAACCAAATCTAGAACAAACCTAACAGTGGGTTGCCTCCCACTCAGCACTTAATTTTAGTCATTAGCTTGACTTTTGGAGATCTGATTCAGTCCGGATGAGGATGAGAACTTGCTCCAAAACAAGTCTCAGTGTCTACTCTCTGAAGCTTCATCATTCTTTTGTGAAATCCTCCTCCATAGACTCTTCTCTTTTGTCTATAATATCAACAATAAGGAGTGCTTTAAGCTTTGGAAAAGGCTGTGAGAAACATCTGCTGCACATTCTCGATTTCCTGACACCATCTAAGAAGTGACGAATCAATGATAACTTAGGACTTCCCTTAGTCAATTTTTTCTTCTTCCAGTTCTTCCTCCTCTTTAACCCAGACTTGTCTTTTTTTTTTGTGTCTGCGTGCTGACATACCCGAAGAATGTCAATCGATAATTGATGATTGGATTGCTGTCGATCGATGTTATTGGATTGTTGTTGATCGATGGTATCTGGTCTGTGTCGATTGATGCTTCTTCTGTTGAACCTTTGTCGACTTCAGCTCTACATCTCAACCATCTCTTAGAAGCTTCTACATGCTGATGATCATCCAAGACCCTAATGTAGGAACCTGACTGCACACTTCTATCTGGTGGAATAGAAGATTCAGCTTCAAATACAAAGGAGGGTACTACAAACTTCAGAGGATCATGTATCCTCTTCATTCTTTTGCGAGTCCCAGTATCTTCTTCTGCACAGATAGGTGGTCTCTGATATTTATAGGTACAACAAGGTGTGAGGTCTCAAACTTGTGAATTCTCTCCTTGTTCCATCTCAACTGTGTATTATGGCAGCTTATCCATCCCCGGGTATCGATCGATATCATCAGGTGAGTAACGACCGATGATATCTGGTGAGGGTCGATCGATCTCATGAAGTTGGTGTCGATCGATGCTAGGATGTGGGTGTCGAGCAATGCTATCGGGTGGTTGCAGATCAATGCATATTTTTGGTGAAGACACCGGATCTTTTCTCGTAAGGTTTTGTTCATCATCAAGCTTCTTCTCTGAATTATGATCCATACCCTCAAGCCATTCCTCCAGCTCTAAGAAGTCTTCCATAAGGACTTCGCTAATCGGATCCAAATCTCCAAGCTTTTCTCCATCCTCTAACTCCAAGAGTCCTTCTAGCTCTAAGAAATCTTCCATGGTGATTTGTTTTTCTACATCTGGAGAAAGAGAACATATTGATACATCAGTCCTTTCATGTGTCGAATATGCAGTGTCCAGAGGACAACTCGAACTTTCAGGAATAGGTGTCAAATGGAAATAGGGGTTTCTGTCGATCAATGCTGAGATACTACTATCGATCGTTTTTGATAGTTTACCGTCGATCGACATTGACGTTGTGGTGTCGATCAATTCTGAGCTTGTGTCACTAATATCGACTTCTTCTACTCTGCTCAGCTCTCCAGATCCATGATATCTACCAGACAGTATCATAATGTCCAAGAAAAGCTGACTTGGGATCTGATCTTCCCTCTTTATGTGCCAACTTTCCATGAGCATGTCCCATTTATCATTTGCCTCCTTTTCTCAAGATTCTTTAGCATCATCAAGAAAATTGTAAAGGAAGGCTCTTTCAACGTTATCTCAGCTGGTTAGAGATTTTGGCTGTAGTTGACTGAATCAGCCAAATGCATCTTCAGAGATAAAATAGGGAAAGATCTTGCAGAGCATGTGGTAGTCAGATACTTCATTCTTCTCACTCATTGGCACTAGATCTCCAAGCTCTGAGATGTGCTGTTTCGGATCTTCATGAGCCAAACCCTGAAAAGAGTTCTGAGCTTCCCAATCATAACATTCTCGACTAAGATCGAAGTCATCCATCTCAGCAACAGCAATCACATCAGGGATTATATAGCCATGTTCAATAAACAAATCTCCTGAGCTGTTGCGAGGTCGACCTTCTTCATCTCTTAACATCTCATTCTCATCAACCTTAAGTATAACAACTTCGATCTTCTCTGTCTTCTCGTAAATGGTATCATTTTTCACCAGATGAACAGTGTCAGTATGAACAGTACCCGGATGAAAAGTGTTTGAGTGAACAGTGTTAGGATGAACAGTACCATGGTGAACAGTGTCGGGATAAACAGTGTCGATCGATGCGGGATGAACCGTATCGATCGATGGTGGATAAGAGTGTCGATCGATTGATGGTGTACGCTGTCGATCGCTGTTGCGTGGAGGGTGTCGATCGATTCTTCCCTCGTAGATAAACCAGCAGGCTCTTTCTTTGAAGAACATAGAATTCCTCTCTTCCTTATTGTTTGGTACTGAGATGTATGTACCTGGAATAGTAGAAAAAAAAATTATGAGTTTTTCGGACAGTATTAAAACCTAGACTATCTAATGGCGATCAAAGCTCCCCGGCAATGCCCTCAAATTACCCTAAGGAGTGATTTTACTCTCTCAAATAAGAGGTTGAGCTATAGTACTTAGGGATCGAAACCACAAGGACCTAGGGAACCAATTAGATCAAAATAGCTATACGATTAAGCTATGCTAAAAAATAATAAAGCAGTAAATAAAGTTAATTGGGTCGAAAAAGGTAGTTGTTCTTATGTAACCAAGATGTTTATGATGGAAGTATGGTTGCTAGATCTAGGGTTTCTGTTCAGGTGTTGGAGATTATAATCATATAGGTGCTAAAGAGTTGTATGCATGATATTGAAGAGCTTAACCACTAAATAACAAATTCATTAGGTATTCGCTTTATTGGATAAGTCTACTAACTAGATCTATTGACCCAAACAAGAGTGTTCGATCAATAGCAGTGTCGATCGATATTCTACGTGAATATCGATCGATTCACTTCTCACGACATCGATCGATTTTCAATGGGAGTGTCGATCGACGCGGCTGGTTAAGCTTTATGCGCGAGTTAATATATGCTCACTAAAGACCCCTAGATTAAGCTATCGCTATACTCTAGAAAATCCTAGCTTAGTAGAATAGATTCATGATATTTAGTATTATCTAAAGGTTACTCAAACAATCTAAACTCCTTAGATCATGTTTCTAGTTAGAAATCTAGATCATAAGCATTAAGAACATCCTATTAATCGCAACAAGCGATCCTATAGCTGAGGCTAATCCCTCTAATCTATTTGAACCCTAAATCTAACAGGTGAATTTATTCAGGCATGAAGTTTGTCACAAAAATCATAGATGAATAGATATAAAATATAAAAGCAATAGAATATATATAAAAACCAAAGGAGTTCCAAGAGGACTCTGATGGAGTTCCTCCCTTCTCACCTTAAACTTATAACAATAGAATAAATCTTCCCTTTGCCTAAAACACCTTGGCAAACTATAAATACTTAGGTAAAAATTTGTCAGGGGCATAATTGTAATTTGATGAAGTATTGGGCTTCAAGTCAGCTGGGTCGCGAATTGGTCTTCCACGCCTCCGGTATCGGTCGATACTGCTAAGAGCATATTGATCGATTATAAACACTTTGTCTCCACCTCAAATCAAGTGATTTTTCTAATTCTCTCCAAAATGTCCAAAAACATCACTTTCTTTCAAAATAATCTTTAACCTAATAATATGCTTAAAAGCTTCTATAAAATAATAAATAGTTATAAAAACACTAATATACCATGACAAAAGGTGTGTCAAAATCATGGTATATCAACCGACAAAACTGTTGATATTTATTTCCCTTTTGGCCATAAAGTTCTTCAAATTCTCCATAGCAGTCTCAGTTGCACTTGTCCTTCCCTGAAGATGTTAAATACATGTCTGCATCTAACTAACTCTGGCGTAGACTGTCTCTAATGTATCCTCCAAATGGTTGTTGACATCCTTCTTCATCAATTGGATAGAGAACTCAGTCTCATCAAGCTTATCTTGCAAGTATTTCGCTGTTACCTGCTTCGCTCTATTGCGGGCAGTATCGATCGATGGTCGAGGGTGACTGTCGATGTCTGTGTTTCTGCTCGTCTCACATGCTGTTGATGAATGGAGTCAATCACATGCCTCATCTCGTCCTAGCGTGTGGGCAAACAGATAATACTCATGTCTATAGCATAGTAGACATCATCGAGTCTCTTGCAATAATCATCCAAGGACATCTCCTGGGCTCTGTACAATGCAATCATCATATCATCATTGTCTGCTCTGCTGTATGTTTCTAGTGGTGAATCTAATTGCATCTTCTGGTAAAGTGATAAAGCTGTACTCCTGCATTGTAGCTCTTTCCAAAACTGCTTTGATGTCCTCCTTTTGACAAATTGATGATTATGCCATCTATATCTCGGCGTTGTCATTCTCATCTCTGTAGATGCCATTCTCATCCTTTCGTTCCCAATGGAATAGTCTTCGTTCGTTCTAGTTAAAAGCTCGGTATCCAAATTCATTATGACAATCGATCGGATCGGTGCATGTAGTAGCCTGACGATCGATGATGGAGCACTGTAGGTAATCGATATGTTGTGTTCAGCTACCTCGTCTTCTGGATAATTAACATTGATCGATGTGTGGTAGTTTCTGTTGATCGATGTTCGCATGTCTGCCCAGCTGTTGTATGGTTGTCGAACGAGATTATGTGATCCATTCATCATTGCAAGAATATCTGCTACATCTTCTCTAAAGACATGTAGAACTCGTCCGTCCATAGCTCTTGCTTAGCCTTCTGGATCTCTCGGTACGTCGAACTCTTCTGGTTGTAGATAACCATCAATTGTTGCTTTTGAATCTGGTGTTGGCTCTTATTTATGTACAATGTCAATCGTTGGTTTAGAAGTACCGTCGATCGCTGCTCTGGACCATGTTGCCTCCATACTTCTGAGATAGTCAACTGCTTCATGTGTATAACGGTAGCGGTCATGATCATCCGGATAAATCTTGTCATGTGCAGATAGACTGGTCGGTGCACTAGATCTTACTGGGCGTCGATCGATGCTGAATATTGTGATCAATGTCGGATTCTCAGTTTCGTCGGAAACTAGAAAAACATCAGCATGATCGAAAGCAAGACCTTGGTATTCGATGAGTTCTTCCTCACGATAATTCTCATCATACTCGTCGTAAGAATGAAGTTGATCTGAATATAGATGTTAAATGTCGATCAATTTTAAAGGGTGAGTATCGATCGATTGCTGAACTGCATGACTGTCAATCGGTAATATGGGTTGAGTGTCAATCAATGCTCCATCATCTGACTCCTCGTTTTGCTCGTAATCACAGAACCATGTAGCTATGAGACATGGATCATTACCCACTTCAATGATAGTTGATGTATTTTTAACCTTAACATGTTGATAATAGTTATTCTGATCAATCAAAAAGAGATACAACCTATTTGTTTTCATGTCGCAGACATCTCCCACTGTAGCCATGAAAGCTCTTCCAAGTATTTGGGAAGAGATCCAATATATCTGGATATCCATCACATGGAATTCTACTGGGACTAAGGCATTCTGAATCTGCAGTGGGACATCTCTCCCCATACCTCCTGAATTCACCTTGGAGCAATCCACAAAGGTGAAAGAATCACTAGAAGGATCAACTTTCAGGTTCAGCTTCTTTACCATGGCTTTAGGCATGATGCTCACCAATGATTCAGTATCACAAAGGGCATTGGGATATCTGTGCCCATTTGTGAAACATGGAAGCGTAAACATCCGAGAATCACTTTTCTTCTTGAGATTGATCCTCTACTTAAGCTTCTCTCTGAGGTGGTTGAACATTCTCTCAATGAGCCTTGTGTCGATCGATGTTGGAAGATTCACATGAAGCCACTGACTCTACAGGTCCCGTTGATTGATGCTCAGCAATGGGTGTCAATCAACACCAGTGCAATCTGACGAAAAACATAGCATTTTCTACACGGAAATCTCATTCTTTGAGCCTTTCTCTCTTCACATCTTGCCAAAAATCATCATCATCACTGCATTGATGTGGTGCTTGTGTCCAGCTTCTTCATTTCCCTTAATAATGGCCTCATGTTTTCAAATGGCCTCACTTGTCTGGACTACCTGATTCTACAACTTCTTCACATGGGTGTTGAGGTTTTCAAACTTGGTGTTGAGGTTGAGATACAGAGCATCAATCTCTCATTGAAGGTTATAGTCATCTGCTGCTGTCCCTCAAGTACTCTATCAACCTTTGCTTCAAACTTTCTTTCCTGAGTCTCTGGAGGTGGTCTCTGGTAATAAGAAGATCCATAGTCATGTTGTTGCTGTTGCTGAAGGGCCTCTTCTGCTGTGAATCTTGGTTTTAGTTACCCTTTTGACTATTTCCATAGGAGTTTCTGTTATAGCCTTCATTTCTAGATCTTTGGAAACCGTTTCCACCATTGTAGTTCACATCTTCTTCTTCACTTTAGGCTTCTATAGCTTCCACTACCTCCACAAAACTAACTTGTTTTTTGAGTAGTTTGTGAACACCATCCAGCCTTGCCTTAACTTCATCAATATGCTACCTGCTGTGTGTTGAGGCTGATTTCTTCCTCTCGTAATCAGTGCTTTTGGTGTCGTTGTTGGATGCCAGATTCTCAATATGCCTTGTAGCCTCTTCTGGACTTTTGGTGCTGAAATTACCCTCACTAGCTATATCTAGGGCCATCTGGTACTGCATATCAATACCTCTAAAGAAAGTGCTAAGCAGCTGCACTTCATTAAATCCATGGTGTGGACAGTCGTGCTGGTATGATTTATGGTCCATGAGCTCTTAAAAGACTCTGCAGACTCATGTGCGAAAGTAAAAATTCTGTTCCTCAAATCCTCAGCTCGTGCATCATCAAAGAAATTGTTCAGGAAGGCATTCTTGATGTCAATCCAGGATGTAAGAGATCTTGGTAGTAATTGCTTAAGCTAATAAGAAGCTTCTCCAGCAAGTGAATATTGAAGAGCTTGCAAAACAGATAGCCCTCAAGGACTCCATTGGCTTAAATAGCAGATACTAGATCCTCAAATCTCTCCAAATGATCCATATGATGTTCATGTTTCGCCCCATGGTAAGGTGTATGCGCCATAAGTGAAAAGAAAGAAGGCTTAATCTCAAAATCATGCCTCTGAAAATCTAGATAGCCAATGGCGGATATGTTGGCGTAGTATTGGTCTGGACGGTTGTAGTCTGCCAGTGTCCTTGCCTCAGCAGCTTGCGCATTAGCTTCAGTTTTTCAGTGTCCACTCCTACTTCAGGTTCAGGGATTACAGCCCCCTGTGATCATCTATCTTATGACCTGCTGTATTACACAGGTGACCTTCAAGATAACGCAGGTCTTAAATCTCATCCCTTATCAATATCATTGGAGTAACCATTGGAACTCACGGTTCACTATCGATCGATAGCACGTCTGTGCTGTCGATCGATGTGGAAAGAGAACTGTCGGTCGACAAACTCTCACGGGCGTCGATCGATGCTAGTTTCTTCTCCTTGCGGATTGAACGTTCGATCGCTACTGGGTCTAAGAAAAGTAATTTTTGGTTCTTGTTTCTTCTGGTACTGCTGGGTATGCACCGTTAAAACAAGAAAGAAGAATTATACGTACTGTAAAAATAAAAAATAAACCTAGAAAACAAACATAATGGCGAACTAAGCTCCCCAACAACAGTGCCAAATTTCACAAGGCTGCGTTTAAGGTTTTTATAATTTCTAATCCACTCTATCAAATTACCTTATGAAACTCAACTTAAAAACTACTCTTGCCAAGAGAGATTCGATGAAGTACTTAGGGATCAAACCCACAGAGTGCGAAGGCACACAATAGATTTATAAGATTCTAATGGTTAAGCTAGGTGAAATACTTATATAGGTATTCAGGTTTAAGTAAAAAAGAAATTGGTTGAATTTAAGTTAATGCAAATAAGGAAAATAACTAGATTTAGGATTTAGGCACGTCGATTATAATAGGTAGAGTGCAAGTAAATCTAATACACTAGAAATCAACCGCCTACAAACATGACTATCGATTGATGGTGAAGCATCAATATCGATCGACGGTTATGACGAATTGATAATCCACTTGAATTGGTCGACCAGCTTTCGCATGCATCTAACAAACCTAGCTCAATCAGAATATGGTTCAGGCAAAGAACCTACTCTTGTAGTTGTCTATGTCTTAAGTTCAGGATTTAGTTAGCTACTCTAAATCACATGCATTAAGGATATTCTAATCAATAGATACTAGTTCTTTTAGCAATCCTAGTTTTGTAATCCATCAATATCACATAGAACCCTATATCTAAAAAAGTGAACTACTCAGACATTATCAAGCAAACAAAAACAAAGGTCTAAATAGAATGCATAGATAATAATCTGGGGTTCCAGTACAAAGCTATTGAAGAAGTTTTGATCTTCTCCCCAAAACAAAATAAGAAACTATGGAAAACAAAAACGTAGTTTTCTGCCTAATAATGGCTGAAACCTTTATAAAATAGGTAAAAATTCATCAGGGGTAATCTTGTAATTATGTGTAGACTTGGGGCTTTAAGTCGGTTCTGATCAAAGTCTGGTTTGTGCGCGGTGATCATCGATCGATGCCAGTGTGTGTCTGTCGATTGATGTCGATGTCTTATGTCGACTCTGACTTAGCTGATTCTTGTCAGATACGCGTTTCTTCATCCAAAATGCGCCATGTACTATACTAAACTACAAAACGTACCTGGACCTGTAAATACTCTAAATATTGCCTAAACACACATAATAGATTTTAAATGGGGTGAGTAGAACAAAGTGTCGCTTCGGGAAACATGGGTATTGAAAATCTTAAAATAACATGGGCTAAACTGGTAAATAATAAGGTATGTGGGGCGGATGGTTCCCACAATGCCTATTGTTACAATAAAAGTCCACTTTTTTGTGATAACCCGTCATGCGGACCCAGCAGGCTCACAGTCTTGTAGGGAACAGACCCTAACCCCTCACCTATAGCCTTCACTAACTCACCAGGTAGGTTATTGGTGTGCTTGCTACTTTTTAACGCAAGACACACCCTTTAATAACCTTTCACAAGACAAGTTGTCACCAATTGAACTGCAGATCAATTGGTGACAACTTGTCTTGCGAAGGGTTGTTAAATGGTGAGGTCTTAGGTTCGAGGAACGCCAAGCGCACCAATAATAACCTCCCTGTAAGTCAATGAGAACTACAGGTGAGAGGTTAGGGTCAGTGCCCTGCAGAGCTGTGAGCCTGGGTCCGCAAAACAGGTTCTCACAGATCTATTTATGTCCATCAGCTTAACACCTTTCAGAAATCAGCTCAAAGAGAAAGAGAGAGCAACTTATAAGCTCAAGGGGTTTGATGTTATTATAAGCACCACTCACTTGAATCTTTCAGATTCATCCATCGCCATTCACTTCAGAAATCTTACAAAGGTTGTTGAGATTACCACTCCACCTACTGTAATTACCACGGAACTCCTTACATTCAAAAACCACATACAGCTGATGTCATAGGCAAAGACAAATACTCAGTTGGTCAGTGAATCTGAAATCTTTCATTTATCCACCATAGCCAGTATCTACAATAAAGTTAAGCATCGTCTAACTTTCTCTTTTCACACATCATAGGAGTTGTTAGCCTTATAAAGACAGCATTCAATGATGATGTCCAGACAACTTCTGTATAGCTATTTATTCTCCTTCGAAAAAGGTTATGTGGAACTAAGTGCGACCGTTTGATTCTCTGCTATGCATTCTTTCTGTTTGATATGACATATCTTCTTTGTCAGTGTTAAACTTAAAAGTGTGATCACTTTTTGTTTTATTGTCTATGTTTGTCGGTGTATTATGTCTTTTTGATTCCGTTTTCTTATATTGTCCTCTGCAAAACCTTTTTTTCTTTTTGTGCTTTCAGTTGAGCATAATTAAGCAATTATATCTTCATTGCAAGTGTTATTAAATTAAAATGTTCTTGAAACTCTTCTCAAGTAAACAAAGAGCAAGTAACTCCGATACAAAGAACAACTGTAACGACAGAAGTCTAAACACTTCAAATAATTCAAAACCACAAACAAGGGACAAAAAGGAGGCGACATCAACGGATCAGAGAGAGAGAGCAGTGAGAACTATCAACAGATGACATACGGTATAACTCGGAAGAAACCAAGATTATGTCGTTTCCAATCAACTCAATCAATAATTTGTCATTAAGTCGCATAATCGTTTCTCGCGGTGGAACATCATCTAAAATGACAAAATAAGAATTGTTTTTCCCACGGAACTTCCAAGAACAACTACATCAATGCAGACTTTAGCACATATAACCATTCAAATAGCCAACCCAATTCTAATAACTTAAGTCTAAACAAAATGAACGACAATCACACACCTACGACCGTTAACCTATATACCAAAATTAAGCAACACCAAAAGTTAGATACAAATCAATAAACAAAATGCTTTCACTTACTTGAAAAGACACTTGACACAGACATAAGATAAGAAAGTATTATGCGCTAAGCCTGGATCGACCACAAGTTATAAATATTTATCGGCAAAATCACCTCGTAACAAGTGTGAAGATTTAAGAAATGACAGTAAATGATCTAATAAATGATTTCAGAAATGACAGTTAGGGGTAATCGTGATATGAGCCATATTAGGCAAACAAGTAGAATTCTACTCTACTAAAACAGAAGTACAAAATCTTCTTTCTTTTTAACTGATTACTTATAGTTTCTAACTTCTTTTTCACACTTGTCTGAAACTGACATGAAAAATGATTTACTAAACTATATACATATTGTTAAAAACATTTGTTTTTTCTTTAAAAAACTAAATTTTAACAATTCTTCTTTTTCTGTAAAAAAAAAACAAATCATTTTATAATTTAAAGTTTGTCTATATATTTTTTTCAAAATTTATTGCATATTATTATTTACTAAACAGTAAACATTTTAACATGATAAATAGATTATGAGAAGTATATGACACATCTGCCAGTCATAACCACGTAACTAAATGGTCACATTTACATCATACTACATGTTTTGAGAATAAAATAATATGCAATACATCACATGGTGAAATATATAAAATATAAAACACCTAATATAAAATAAAAATTAAATTTATACAAAATAAAATTTAATCTCTGTGCGGATCAATCTCTAGTGTTATATGAAATCGAAAGCGGGTAAGCGGAAGCGGAATCATATGGAAGCGTAGAAGTGAGATATTTCTTGAAAATAAGGAAGTGGATTTGTGTTGGAAACATATATCCATAAATCTATTAATAATATAAATCTAATTTAATGTTGAAAGTTTGTAACTTTTCATAAAACTAAAATATATTAGTTTTAAAGTTGTATCTTTTCATTATAAGAAAAGTTGTGTCTTTTGAAAAGAAAATTAAATTCTATAAGCTAAAAACAAATTGGTATATTTTCATTATAAAAAAATAAATTAGTTTAATAAGTAGTTAAAATAAGTATTAAGAGTTGTGTTTTCTCATTATAAAACAAAAATTAATAAAAGGGAACTCAGTTAATGTTTAAAATTATGTAAATCCAATTTAATGTTGAAAGGTTGTATATTTTCATTAAAAAAAACTGAACTATATTAGTTTAACTGTTGTATATATTCATTATAAGAAAATATTGTATCTTTTGGAAAACAAAATTGTATTAGTTTAAAAATTGTATCTTTTCATTATAAATAGTAATCCAATTTAACGTAGAAATTTGTATCTTTTCGAAAAAAAAAACTGAAATATATTAGTCTAAAGTTGTATATTTTTATTATAAGAAAAGTTGTGTCTTTTGAAAAAAAAATTTATTAGTTTAAAGATTGTATTTTTCATTATAAGAAATTAGTTTAACAAGTAGTTAAATAAGTTTTAAGAGTGTGCATTATAAAAGACAAATTAAAAAAAAGGAAACTAAGTTAAGATATAAAATTTTGTAAATCCAATTTAATTTTGAAAGGTTGTATATTTTCATTAAAACTGAAATATATTAATTTAAAAGTTGTATATTTTTCATTATCAGAAAAGTTGTATCTTTGAAAAAAATATTATTAGCTTAAAATGTTATATCGTTTCATTAGAAAAATGAAATTAGTTTAAGAATTAAAAGAAGTTTTTAAAACTGTGTTTTATCATTATAAAAGACAAATTAATAAAAGGAAACTCAGTTAATGCTTAAAACTGTGTCTTTTCATAAAAAAAAATGAAATGTATTAGTTTTAAAAATTGTATTTTACATTGTTAAAAGTATGTATTTTCATAAGAAAAAAAAAACTGAATATTAGTTTCAAGAGTTGTGTTTCTCCATTATAAATAAAGTTATTTCTTTTCATAAAAATTAAAAGCCATTACTTATAAGAGTTTTACTTTTCCACTGTAAAAATAATATATCTATTAATAATAGGAATTCCATTTAATGTTAAAAGGTTATATTTTTCACACAAAACAAACTGAAATATGTTAATTTAAATTTGTATCTTTCATTATAAGAAAAGTTGTGTCTTTTCAATAAAAAAACAAAATTAAACTCTGTTATATTTTAAAGTTGTATCTTTTCATTATAAAAATAAATTAGTTTAACAAGTAGTTAAATAAGTTTTAAGAGTTGCGTCTTCTCATTATAAAAGACAAATTAATAATAGCAAATTCAGTTAATGTTTAAAATAGTGTCTTTTCATAAAAACCACTAAAATGTATTAGTTTTAAAAGTTGTATGATTTACATTAATAAAAAACTGAACTCTATTAGTTTCAAGAGTTTTGTTTCGTCATTATAAATTTCTGTTCACAGAAATTGAAAATTTATGTGAACAGAAATAGTCTAGGTGGTTTTGTAGTTTAGAGATTGTATATTTTTATTGTAATAGATAAATTAGTTTAAAAATAATTAAACTATCCCAATAAATGTCTTTCTAGACTTATTATTTTTAAGAGGTATGTCTTCTCATTATATAAACAAATTATTTTTAAAAAAGTTGTTAAAATATCTCAATAAACATCTTTCTATAAGTATAGATCTTTTCATTATGCAACAAAATGAGTTTCTTTACTTTTCTGCTGTCCTTCGACCAGTTGTCTCATCAAAGCTTCCATCTTGGTGTCTTGGTTCTGTGGACCTCCTTGCTGTTGATTGGGTTGGCCGACATAAAAAGTTGATGAATGGGAGACCATGAACGATTTTTATGTTGAGAGATAACAAATAGTTTATTAATAATGGGCTGGCTGCCTAAAATCCCTTGCAGATTTACAAACCCTATTTATTCTCCCCTAAACTTCTTGGCTCTTGACCAACCCACCAAGAAATATGAATTCTCTTCATATTTCCCCATTAACTTTTCTAATCCCCCTCCCTAATCAATTTTAAAATCGTAATTATAGATAAATTAAATGCGTTTTGTATATTGCGATTGCCCACTAAGAAAAAACTGATTCAGAATTAAAAAATACCGACCCGAGTTAATTTGAAAATGAAATCGAATTGGGGTTATGTTAAAATTAGGGTTTCGACTTTATTGTTCTAAAATCAAGAACAGACGACGAAGAACACACAGACAACAAGGAACAGAGAGGAAGACAACATAAACATTGAGAGACAAGACGCCTACAAGAACAGAGGAAGATACGACGACAAGAATAGAGACATCAATAAAATCTATTTGATATTCTA
>CAKOAT010852931.1:634411-755621 GCA_932364175.1 Eruca vesicaria subsp. sativa
CATATTAAACTTGGGAAAAAAGATCTACAAAAAAAAAAAAAAAAAAAACAAAAGAAGAATCAAGAATCAAGATTGACTCTTTCCTCTTCGATTCTGGTGATTTCAAGATAAAAGAAGAAGCTTTCTCATGAAAGCCTCTGCAGCCGTCTTATATCGTCATGAGCTCATCGTCTCATCGTTCTCATCTCGTCATGAGCTCGTCGTCTCGCCATCTTGTCAAACCTGTAGGCTTAATCTTATCGACCAAAAGCTCTTCCCTGTTTCAACCCAGTCAATCCCCTCTCTTCTTTGCTCAGACAGATCTCTGCAACAAAGTCAAGAACTTTTAAAGTTCAAACACGCCGTTCATCTAGGCAGTCATGATTCTGCTTTGGTCCACCGTAAACCTCCGGGTCAAGCATATCAGTTGGGCCTGCCTCCCAATTCTCCACTGAAGATGCAGAAGCCTAATTGCCTGAGTTTCAACTGTGTCTATGTCTCAATCTATCGCCATCCGTCTAGACCAGAGATCAACGACGCCATAGCCGCAACTTGTCTGATACAGAACGTTGAGAGACGCCATTGATACCATTGTCAAAAGCTCTGAAGTTCGTTAGGAGCTTTCAACGTCATGAAAGAGACGAGGAGAGGCCTCATTCATTTCCAGAGCAAGGACATAAGAGACACGCCGCAAAAGTTCTCGATTTTGGATCTGCATACCACTTGTTCGACGAATTGAATCAGAGGGCTTCCAATATAATTTCTTCTCCTCCTTCCTCCAGTGTCAGCACTGCGACATCACCTATGCTAGTTGTATCTCCAGCGATTCTGTTTCACTCTGATAAGGCCTCAGCCAAGACAAGATCAAGGCTTCATTTTCAAAGTCGAGCTCAGGCTCCTTGACTTTGATGGAGCTTAAAGAAGGACATTATCTGATGAGTCTGAGATACCGCCAATCTCTGGAACTCGACTAACTTCATACAACCGATGAGGGGGTTATTTACCAACGTGGATTGGCAATACAGTTTCGCTGAAGCATCTTATTCTCGTCTTGTTCTCGTCGAGATGAGGATACTGCAGAGACAGAGACAGCTTCACTCTGGTTGTTACTGAGTAGACGTCCGGAAGACAAAGCAATAGAAGAAAAGATTGGATCAGAATCTTTTGATCATCTTCTCAAGAAAGATTGTGTTCATGATTTTGTGAAGAAAATTCTTAAAGCTTCAAGATGGAACTTGATTAATCTCATGGCGAGATGCAACTAATAGAAGACGAAGATCATGAGAGAGATCAATGAAAATGTATTTCGTATTCTGTTATTTCAGTTACAAAATTTGTTATTTACATCACTTATATAGTGAACACTAAACCAACCTTAACCGGGCTAAATTACATATACAATATAATTGTACCTAACCAATCTAAACCAACTAATACCCCCCCCCACTGAAGATGGAGGTGTATAGATGTCTAGAACACCCATCTTGGATATGAGATTCCGGAATGGAGTGGGATACAATGCCTTCGTCAAAACGTCAGCTATTTGGTTGTGAGTACGAATGTGCATGGTCTTGATCATGCCGTTGTTAATGCGTTCATGGATTATGTAGCAGTCTTGATCAACGTGCTTCGTCCTCTCATGATAAACAGAGTTATTAGCAATGTAGAGGGAAGCAGTGTTGTCACCATATAGATGTGTTGGTAATGGCAGAGGCACCTGCAGATCCTTCATGATACATAGAAGCCACTCAATCTCACAAGATGCATCTGCAAGAGCTCTGAATTCTCCTTCAGCCGTGCTTCGAGAAACAGTTCTTTGTTTCTTAGACCTCCATGTCACTAAAGACTCGCCAAGAAACATTGCATAACCAGTTATAGACTTTCAAGAATCTGGACAAGATCCCCAGTCTGCATCAGCAAAACCCCGTAGATCAAAAGTACCATTAGCAGCATAAAAAATCCCTTGACCAACCGACCCTTTAAGGTAGCGCAAGAGCTTGTGAGCTGCCTGTAAGTGAGCTTCTCGAGGTTGAGATGAATACTGACATAACTTCGTAAGAGTATAAGAGATATCAGGCCGTGTTATAGCCAAATACATCAGACGACCCATCATACGATGATAGATCTTGGTTCAGTCAACAAATCACCCATCTCATGCACAACTTTGCTACCATCCTTAGGTATGATCGTCTCCTTGGATAAACGAACCGTAGGATCAAGAGGAATCGAAGACGGTTTGCATCCAAGGAAACCTGTGTCATCAAGCAATTCAAGAATGTACTTTCTCTGACACACATAGATACCTCTAGTAGATCGAGCTATCTCCAATCCAAGAAAGTATTTTGCTTCTCCAAGATTACGGAGTTTGAAATGTGATTCCAACTCACCAATAAACTCCTTCACTGCTTCATCACTGTTGCTAGCAACAAGTATATCATCCACATACACCAACACTGCCAAGTACTTATCGTTCACAATCTTCACAAACAGAGTGTGATCATCTCGAGATTTAGCAAAGCCCATAGTCATGATAGTAGACGAAAGTTTCAAGTACCACTGCCTAGATGCTTGTTTGAGTACATATAGAGATTTGTGTAAACGACAAACAGCATTAGGAGGGACAGAAACACCTGTGAGTTGTTCATAACCAGGTGGGAGCTTCATGTAAATCTCCTCTACCAGATCACCATTTACGAATGCATTAGATATATCCAACTGTGTAAGAGACCACTTCATCTTGGCTGCAACATCAATGAGTATACGAACAGTGCTAAGTTTAGCAACAGGAGAAAAAGTTTCTTGATAATCTACACCCTCTTCCTGCGTTTAACATTTCCCAACCAGACGAGCTTTCTTTCTTTCTTCGGTACCATCCGCATGGTATTTGGTTTTGTAAATCCACTTACAACCAATAGGTTTCTTGCCTGGTGGTAAAGAGCAAACACTCCAAGTCTGTGTCCTTTCCTGAGAACCTATTTCCTCCTTCATAGCATCACACCACAACTGATCAAGTATTGCTTCTGAAACCTTTTGAGGATATTTTGATTTAGTGATAGAGTTTATAAAAGCATGAAAATTGTGAGATAGGTTGGAATAAGAGACATAATTCGTCATAGGGTAAGGAGTAGAAGATGAAGTAGAAGGGTTTATGTTATAACAGTGAAAGTCCTGGAAATTTGATAGAGATTTCTTTGAACGAATAGGTCGACTTCCAGAAGGAAGTGGAACCTGAGAGGATGACTCACCGTGATGTAGATGAGCATCAGAAGATGTTGATTCAGAAGAATCATCATCACGGACAGCAGGAAAAAAAACATGAGGAAAGAATGATTTGACATTATCATTTAAAGATGATAAAACAAAGGGAAAGATATCCTCATGAAAAAGCACATGCCTTGAATTAGAAACAGAGTGAGTCACTATATCTAGCAGCTTATAACCCTTGTAACCGGAGGGATATCCTAGAAAGACACAGGCCTTAGCTCTAGGGTCAAACTTAAGTCTATTCTTAGATGATGTACTAACGTAAGAGAGACAGCCAAAGGTTTTTAAAAACTCATAATTTGGTAGTTTACCTGTAAGTTTCTCAAAATGACTTTTGTTTTCTAAGACCGGAGAAGGTAATCTATTTATCAGAAAGACAGCAGTGAGCACACAGTCACCCCAGAACTTCAAAGGAACATTAGATTGAAATAACAGAGCTCTAGCAACGTTTAAAATATGTTGGTGTTTTCTTTCTACCACAGAGTTCTGTTCAGGGGTTTCAGGACAAGAGTGATAGGGTTTGATTCCTTTAACAGCATAGAACTCTTGAACACGTAACTCATTTGCATTATCAGACCTAACAGCTTTTACATTGGCATCATATTGAGTATCTATCATTTTAAGAAAGTCAGGGAAAATATGCAAAACATCAGACTTGGAACGCATCAAGAATACCCAAGTGGCTCTACTAAAATCATCAACTATTGTCAAGAAGTATTTGGATCCATCAACAGTAGGTTCAGAGAAGGGTCCCCAAGTATCAATGTGAAGCAAATCAAACTTATTTTTACTCATATTTTGCCTGTTAGAAAAGGGAAGTCGTTTTTGTTTAGCTAAGTGACAAATATGACAAGTATCAGAATGATTTTTATTGCTTTTTGATAAATGTAGAACATTAAACAATGAATCTACTTTAGACATGGAAGGGTGCCCTAAGCGTTTATGCCAAGTGATAGAGTCAACAACAAGAGACACAGACAACATACCTTGAACATTAAAAGAACTATGAATTTTATTGACATCCAAGACATATAAGTTGCCCACTTGACTACCTTGACCAATCATCAATTCCTGAGTAAGTTCCTGGATAAAACAATCATGAGCAGTGAAAGAAATTTTATAATTCAAAGTATGAGTTAAAACACTGACACTCAAAAGGTTGAAACGAAACTCAGGTATGTAAAGAACGTTGTATAGAGTGATTGAATCAGTTAATCGAATACGACCTACCCCAGCTATGGTGACAGTGTAACCATTAGGGAGAGTAACATAGGTTTTAGTTAACTGGTTGTAATCACTAAAAAGGTTTCTATCATGACTAACATGGTGAGTGGCTCCTGAGTCTATAATCCAAGCTCTAAGAGACAACTCTGTTTCTTTTGCAGTGGCAGAAACAAAAGAATCATGATAAGAATGATTATAAAGGGAAATGAAGTTACCGGAAAGGCTTCCTGTAATCTGTGAGACTACAGGAGCACTAGCTGAAGTCGAAGCAATAGATTTCTCAGCTGAGGAAGTGACGCTAGGAGATTGGAGTTGAGAACTCAAGTAAGAGATCATAGACTGAAGCTGATCTTTAGAAAGATTATCACATGATAACTCTTCATGTTGACTCTTATCAGAGATACTAGCAGACTGAGATACGGCCATGTTAGTAGAGGGACCAGTAGTAGGCTTCTTTCCTTTGAACATCCCAGGTGGATACCCATGCTTCTTGTAAAATTTATCCACTGTATGACCAAGTCTTGAACAATAAGAACACTTCACTTTATGGTAACTTCCTTGAGAAAGAAGGATCGGATTGTTCTCAGTGAGAGTGTCTTGAGTCTGAAATGCAGCAGGGTGAGGTGTCATTCGTTGAGCTGAGCCTACAATCCTCTGACTTTCATCTTGGTCAAGCATGTTGTATATCTCAGTAAGACTAGGACGAGGCTTCATGTTGAGGATGTGACCTCGAATGTTAGAAAATGTCTCGTTAAGCCCCATTAGAAATCGTATGATTCTGCTAGTCTATGCTTCCTCCATCAACTCCTTAACGTGATCACAGTTACATCTTCTTGCCGTAGTAATTCTTGTGTTAGATAATTGCTCCCAAAGAGTCTTATTCTTAGTATAGTAAGCAGAGAGAGCCATAGATCCTTGCGTCAATGTAGCAATGGATTGCTCCAACTGGTACTTTCTTGGGAGATTACTAACTCTGAATCTGGAGTACAGGTCATTCCACATCTCAACAGCATCATCATAGTACAAGATACTATCATAAATCTCTTGACTAACAGTGTTGAGCAACCAAGCTTTCACCATACTATTGCATCTACTCCAGATCTTAAAGAGAGGATCCGTTTCAGCTGGTCTAACCAAAGAACCGTCAACAAAACCTAATCTGTTCTTAGCATCTAGACTCATCCTCATTGCGATATACCAATTGTTATAATTCGAACCGTCTAACTTCTGATTCGCAATATTCAATCCAGGATGATCAGCAGAGTGCAAGAAATAAGGACTGTGAGTGTCGATCGAGTTCATACCAGACTGATTGAATCCAGGTTGAACACAGCGAGACGGTAGATCTTGCGGCGGAACTACCGGAACAGTTTCTTCGTCTTCGTAAGCGGAATGTTGAGATCGATTTCGATTCGCAGAAGCTTCCGAATCAGAAACGGTACTACGAGTCCTCATCTTCCTTCCTTGTTTCGTCATTAGAGAGATCGAGATCTGAGCAGGAACGATTTGAAATCAGAAAAAAAAACAAGAATCACTGATAGCGATGAAAATTCCGATTCAAAACTTCACAAGGAGTTCAAGAACAGCTGGATTCTCCGAGAAAAACGACGATTCGCTAAGAGAAGAGAAGAGAATCATAGATTGCGAGCTAGAAAAGCTCTGATACCATAATAGAAGACGAAGATCATGAGAGAGATCAATGAAAATGTATTTCGTATTATGTTATTTCAGTTACAAAATGTGTTATTTACATCACTTATATAGTGAACACTAAACCAACCTAAACCGGACTAAATTACATATACAATATAATTGTACCTAACCAATCTAAACCAACTAATAGCAACAGAGAAACATCACTACTAGACGAGTTCTCACATGGCTTCACAACAAATGGTCAACTTTTTCTTGTTCTCGATTGCACATACAAGATTCTCCGCCGGATAAACGTCAAGACATCATCAAGTTCTGGCCTTTCTTGAGAGTTTTCACTTGAGAGGAAGAATCGATTAAGGAGACACTGAGGCGATTATACCGGAGTGTACTCTGCTGCTGTGACACTCCAAGAATGTTGGATCAGATTAAGACTGACCTAGTAAAACCATCACGTGTTTTGTTTGGTTTTGGAGATTCTCGGCAACACTGGTCATGAGAAGAGTTTGACGCTTCCCGTGTTCAAGAATTAAAATATGAGACATGCCAACCTTGGACTCTTGTTTCTCCTGAACGACAAAGATAAGTTCTTTATTTAAATCATTACATGCTTTGATCACTTTTAAATTAATGTCACAATAAACATTGTGGCTTTGGTTTAAATTGTTAAACAACTCTAAATTGTTCATACATCTCATATTATTGCTTTATTGCTGGTGGCCTATGATATTGATAATTGACAATTATCATGTCATCATGTGCAAGAACCGAGCATTAACATGGGTTAAACCATCGCTTGCTTATTAGACAAAGACTTTATTATTTCTTTTGGTTTGGTTAATCTTGATCTGATCATCATCATGTTTTTGTTTGTAAGACAGAGCGTTGCTGCTCGTGTTATTCGCCACTCTTGCCGGAGATTGTGCTCTACGAGACGCGGCTATTGCTAGTGAATGTGATCTCGAACACGCCGCATTTCTCTTGACAGCAAGCAAACAGTGCGCTCATCAACGTTATTATAGCCTGATGAGCCAACAACTTGTTCGGCACACACTATCTCAACACGAGACTTCGGGTCGGCAATAGCTCGGTAAACATACTAGGCACAAAATTAAATTTAACTTGCTTTTTATTAGGGAAAAGTTTGCAATCGACTCGTTTATTGTTAGACACGAGTTTACAAAAGCTCATCCTTGGCTAGGCATGAGTTTACATAATCTCTCCTTCTACTAGGCATGAGTTCAGTAAACTCGCATTCGTTTCGGTATGAGTCTAGTAAACTTATCTTTCATTAAGCACGAGTTTAGAGCAAACTCGCCTTTTACTAGGCACAAGTTCAAAGTAAACTCCCCTAAACCGTCACAGGCATGAATGTGTCTAGTTCGTTGTCTAATAAACCATATTCGTAAAATTCACAGAGATCGACTTCGTCTTTCTCTGTGAACTTGGGGGGGCTTAAAGTTGGGGGTGGATTCACATCCTCCTCAAGGACCGTTAGACAATAGATTAGACCCATTTCACTAGGATACCCTAGACTCTATCCTTGTATAAATAAGGAGACATTTCTCCTTAACAAGGGATCTCTCTTCCATTTTTAGATCTAGAACACTTCTTAGAGATTGTATAGATTTACTTTACACTTGTAATCGTTCAATGTAATAAATCATTCATCAAAAAAATATCTTCGATGTTATATTCTCATTTGATTTCTATGATGATTTCTACTAAGCCTCAAGAATCTAATCTTAGATTCTTCATTGTATGAATTTGACAAACACACCGTTTTTGGTTCAAACAAATAGGTTTGTTTGTGATTATAGGGACAAGAACAGAGAGACGTTGCTCTCCATTGCAAAACTAATGTCATCGTTTCAAACCTTACTTCCTGTTACAAAACTTACTTCTTGTTAAGTAAATATTAGAGTGGATCTAATGTCATTGTTTCTACTTTTAACCACAAAAAGAAAAAAACACAAGTACATTCATCTAGAGTTTTAAAGAAGAAAAAAAGTCATGTCGACCAAGAGTATCTTCATCTTCATCCACCTTATCTGGTTTTCCTCTGTATTCATACTCGGTTTCATAATCTTCTTTTAAGTCTGTCTTCTCTGTTTCAACAATGGTTTCATGGTTCCTCACTGTCTCTCTCTCCACTACATTCTCTACTTTATCCTCTGCATTCTCTTCTCTCGTTTTTGTCTATCTCTCTTTCTGTCATGTTCTTGGTTTGTCGTGAAACAGAGACATGAAACATAATTTTGATTTGATCCCCAATTTGTGTTTTTTTTTTATGTTAACTCAGGTCAGGTTTTATTTTTAATGAGGGTTGGGTCTTGTTTTAGTTAAGCAATCACTGTTTCTAAAGGCGTTTTCTGTTCTTCTAATTTCTATTTCGAAATCAATTAGGGAGGGGGATTAAAAAATCTTAGGGGGAGATATGAAGAGAATTCATATTTCTGGGTGGATTGGTCAAGAACCAAGAAGTTTAGGGGTGAATAAATAGGGTGTGCAAATCTGCAGGGGGTTTTAGGCAGCGACCCCATTAATAATAGGAAGCTCAATTAATATTAAATGTTGTATTTTTTTATAAAAAAGGAAAACTATTAATTTAAGAGTTGTATCTTTTCATTATAAAAAGTTGTGTCTTTTTATAAAAACAAAATTGGACTCTATTAGTTTTAAGAGTTGTATTTTTCACTATAAAAATAAATTAGTTTAAAAAGTAGTTAAACTATCCAAATAAGTGTTTTAAGAACTGTGCCTTCTAATTATAAAATAAGAATTAATAATAAGAATCTCATTTAATGTTAAAGTTGTGTATTTTTATATTAAAAAACTGAATGGTATTAATTTTAAGAGTTGTGGCTTTACATTATCGTTATGTTTTTTCATGAAAAACTGAACTCAATTAATTTTAAAAGTTGTATGTTTTAAATTTAAAATTTTATTATTTTTCATAGAAAATGAACTCTGTTATTTTTATGTGTTGTGTCTTTTCATCATAAAAAATAAATTAGATTTAAAAATACTTAAAGTCTCCCAATAAATGTCTTTCTACAATTATTAGTTTTAAGAATTGTGTATTCTCATTATAAAAGATAGCTTATTTTGTAACTGTTAAATATTTCAATAAGTGTCTTTATATAATTATGGGTCTCTTAATTTTGCAATAGAGTGTCTTTATGTATATTTAATGATGTAATGATATGTCTAATCAAAATATATTGTAAATGTACTATCATAAATTAACTATCTCAAATCTAAAAGTCATAACTTTCCCATAGTGATTTTTGATGCATTGCGCTCTGCCTCTGACCAATCCTCTTTTGGCTTGGGCTTCTTCTCATCTCCTGTGATTATGGTAGGTTCCTCCCAACCAATCTCCACAGCTGTCCACGCATCTTCATTCATTCCTCGAATCATCTGCTTCATGCGAGCCTTCCAATGACCATACTGGTCCGCATTCAACATGATTTCCTTCTGCATCGTAACAATCGTGTCCATCTTCACCTGCAGGATTACACCGATAACTTAAGTGCCCCGCTCTGATACTACTTGTAAGTGCAAAGATGACACCACAATAAGGTAATGCAGAAGATAAATCAAGAGACAAAACACCAATAGCTTTATTAGAAATCGCCTTGTACACTCTATTACAAGTTCTGCTTAATCAGCTTTACACGTCTAGTGTTAACACCCTAACACACGTCACTGAAAGATTACTAAGCTACTCACTTATCTCTCTCTGCCGTCAAGTACTTCAGCCTCTGCTTCAGCACGACCCAAGAACACCTTAAGAGCTTCTCTCTCTATAAGATTAGCCTTTGTGTCTATGTCTCTCTGCAGACGACCCCCTTGCTATCTTATACTTATTCTCCACATTCCCGAAACCCTAGTCTCCAAGGAACACAATATGGACATCTTCCATAACATTAAGTGCAACTTTCCTTTTCTTGAAATGCACTTATTCATCTTTCTTTAAGTCATAAACTTGCTCCTCAAGTTTATTCCTCCAGCCTTTTTTTCCAAGATACACCCTTGCTCCCCAAGTCTACACGACTCCAGCTCAGCATCTTGACTCCACATGGTTTTCACCACTCAACACGACGTCTGCTTCAGCAACTACCTCAGCGACTACTTCAGGGCGGATATCTTACATCAACAAAAATTGTGTAGTTACATGCTTACAAATGCTTTAAAAATATTCTAATAAAACGTTAGATATAAGGAATGGTTATTCAAATTTTTGAAAATCCTAAATAAAATGGAGTTTTTAGTCTTAATTTTCTTCTATAAGATGAATTATCAAGACATTAACAACTCTATGATGTATTATGTGGTGATACTTATGAAGAACAAACAATTTACAATTCTTTCAATTTTTTTTTTTTTTTGCTGAAATGTTAAATTGATTATCAACAAAAAGAAAAATTACAGAGCATCGGGGTTTATGAGTTTAGAAGTAGAACATTTGAAGGTTTAAAATCCATCTCATTTTAAGTTGAATTATTAGTCAATTCTGAATACTTTTTTTCTTGATTGTCTAACAAAACAGAATGTATCACTGATATGCTAAACAAAATATGCAAAAGGATAATATATCTTAAAATTACCATATAATCATGTTTTATTACCACACACATCTTTCATGGTTTCAAACAAATCATAATAGTCTACTTGTCATAGTTTTGGAAAGCTTTTGACTACACACATCTTGCACTACTAATTATGACTACACACATGTTACATTAGTAATTTAGTAAATGGTTAGATTAGAATGTCTTTGTTTTCTTTATTAGTTTCAAATATTGGTTGTTTCCAAGATTTTGGAAATAACTTAGTTAAACGGATAATAAAACATATTAGCTTATTTGATATTGACATGTTTGTAATTTTTTACAGTCAAACCTGTAAACAAAATATAGATTTTTAATATTATCAATAAAGAAATAAAATCACATGTATTATAATTTTTAATACATGTATTTCCACAAAAGAAATTGTAAACAGTTTTTATAAAAATCTTATATATTAAAACAGAAGTCATGACCTTGATTTATGTGTGATTTTTTTTAAAAAAAATGGACCATCGCTATCAACTTTTACTATATGTATTTCATTAAGAATAATAATATATAGAAACTTTAAAATACTTAATCATAATATCTTTCATTTTAAATATAAATATAATTATTTAAATTCTAACAAATATATTTTAAAAGATTTTTATTGGATCTTCATTTTTGATATTATCTTTAAATATTTTCACTAATTTCGAAATTAGTTTGAAATATTATTATACATTAATATATTCAGTTAAGTTTATAAAATAAAATAAAAATTATATCATATTATCTATTATATAATCATAATCAATTATATTAAAATAAAAGTATTATATTAAGCTAAATATAATAAATTGATAAATTATATTAAATTGATAAATTTATATATTTTAGTTTCGTTAGTATAAGCTATTTATGTTCAAAAATAAAATCTAATATGTTGGTAAGAAGGCTTAACATTAGCAAACTATATGATACATGTATATAAATTAACATGTATTTCATTAAAGCTAATAATATAAATCTTTATAACTATTTTAATCATGATATCTTTTCATTTTAACTATAATATATTATTGAATTTTAAAAATTCAAATAAATCTGTGTAAAAATATTTTACAATAAAGTAATTTATTTTATGTTATCGTTACAAAATGAAAAATTTAAATTATATCCTATTTGATTTACTTCTTAGTCATAACCATCATGTTAAAGACAATTATTATATTGAACTAAATATGATAAAAGTACATTAGATATATAGATTTATAAATTTTATTTTCATAAATTTAAATCCCCTATACATTATTTGTGAAGTGATTTTGCCACATGTCCTCTCTAAAATCAGTTTCACAAAAAAATGGTGACATGTCTACTAGAATTGATGACATGACATATGATTAAATATGACATGGACAATTGCATTTAATGCTAATATATATTTTTGGAAAACTTTATAGAATATGTTAACAACTCATATATTACATTTAATGTCGATTTATATTTTTGGAAATATTTTTTAAAATATGGTAATAACTAATAAATCATCATTAAAATAAATATATACCAATATGTCATTAAAAATTTCGAAAATATCATTTAATTATATATTTTAAAACTATACAATTTTATTACAAAATTTCAAAAATGTTTACATTTTTTGAAAATTATTAAAATTTAATCCTAAAATTATTAATTTCTTATATATTTAAAAATTTAATAAATATTGTGTAATTTTAATTTTTGATAATTATAAAATTTTTTAAAAATTTATTTAATATAATTAATTAAAATAAATAGATAAAAAATTATCTACGATTATAATTTTAAATATATACATGCATATTCTTAAATATAATTTTAAAAAAATTATATTACTTTTTATGTTTGATTAAAAAAAAAATTGTATTAAAATAGTGATACGAAAAAGAACTCATAAATTATCATTAAGATAATAAATAATATAATAGTAGAAATATAAATATAATAATATTAAAAATATTGAAATATTTTTAAGTGTATTTTTATAATTATATATTTTTTATTAATAAATTTGTTTTTCAAAGTTTTATGCAGTATTTCTTAAAATTAAAATTTTCTAATCCCAATACCATTAGCTTTATTTATAACATCTATAAATTTTAGAAATATTATTTAGTTATATATTTTTATAATTATATATCTGACAAAATTTTCTCTTAATAGTATATAATCTGATTTAATATAATTTAACCAAAAGAGAAAAGATACATATGTATTATTAAATATAAATTTAAGAAAACTTTTTTAAGATATACTTAAGAAAAAGTTTTAATCACAAATATAGACCTTAAAATAAAAATGACCAAGATAGACTTAAATGTTTTATCAAAAATAAGTAAATATACACTTATATCATTTAGGTTAACTAATCGTAAACCTTTTTGTGTAAAGTTGAGGAGTGGGGTTTTGGGGATAGGATTACAAATTTTTTTTATAAAAAAATTGAAAATTTCAAAATAAAAAATGATGTTTTGGCCATTTTAGTTTTAAGACCTATTTTTGTGAAAAAACCTAAAAAGTTCTATTTGAGAAAACTGTCATATATTTAAATAAAACTATTTATTTTCTCTTTATTTTTACATATAATTAATGTAAAATTAATAATGTAATAAAATAATAAATTTAAAAATTAATTAAATTTTATTTTTAAATATAAATTTATTTTTAAAACTTTTATTTCTGCACATGGTGCAGGAAGCCACCTAGTTATTTATTATAAAAAATATAATATGATGACAAAACAACTTAAAATTATTGCTAAAAGAAAATTCAGCTTTGAAGGTCGGATCAGAATTTATCATAAATTAAATATAAAATAATTTTCAAATATTTTTTTCATAAATATATTAATTTGCTTAATAACTAAATGCAAATACACTAAGATAAATATATAATAAAAATGACAAATACATACAGTTTTTAACAATTGATTAGTATTACATGTAAATTATAAAATTATTATATTTGAAATAGCTATATAAAAATTTAAGTATATAATTGACATTAAAAATATATATCACTTATATTCTAAAACAAATATTTATATATAAAAAAGGTGAAAACAAACACCCCTGCGGTTACAAGGGTCAAAATCTAACCTATCTTAATATTTAATTTTGGAAATGAGTTTCTTTACCTGTTGGGATTATAAGACAATCTTTGAATCAGACTGTAAGGAATTGGTGCAGGCTTTCCACGAGCAGAACAGTAGACCAAATATTCAGCCCTACATTGAGGATTCCATCAAGGCGGTTCAGCAGACAGGGGGTTATCAGGTATTCTTTTGCTGTCGAGAAGGGAATAGAGTGGCTGACAGACTAGCAAGAGAGGCTGTCTCATTCAAGAATAATGTCTCTGTTTTGCCCTCTGTAATGCCTAGTTGGATTAAGCCTTGTGTCGAGGTTGATAAACATCATGTGTAAACTTTGAGTTTAAAAGAAATGAATTATGTTGGGCCAAAAAAAATAGAGTAATTGCATCACACACACAAGGAAAATGTCGTATTTAGCTATCTACCCATTCCTTGTTGTTTTGTGATGTTTCTCTCTGATACCTTTACCATTTTGCCCCTATGTCTAAACGTTACAAACTTTCATCTTTGGTTCCATCGACCACCTCTTATTTCTCATTGTTTTCTTCGTTTACCTCATCAGTTACGAAACTGTAACACCTGTCAAACGAGAGAAATCTAACCATTTACATAATTTAAATTTTTTTAAATATTTTTTGTAACGCTTCGATCGAGGTTTTGTAAACACACACCCCCTCACTTCTTTAAAACTGTTTCTTCTCCGACCAAAAATCGCTAACATCTTATCTGAATTCTTTCGTTCAAGTCGTTTTTGCTCAATATTTTTTCTAAATGGAGTCTACCGCCGGCGATCCTCTCATACCATCATTCCCCGAAAGAATGTTTGCGTTAGGGGAAGAACCAATGGGCATTAGGGTAACCCCCTATCACAAACCATCATGTATCTCAAAGATTATCAACGCCTTAGTAGAAGAAGAAGTCAATTTCATAAGAGAATTTTCATTTGGGAAACTCCTTGAAATCGCCGAGAAACCTTCATTTTCCGGACGCGTTGGCCGATTCTTGTTCTCACGCCTTTTGAAGATCCGTAAGAAGTACGAGGCGTGGTTTCTATTCGCCGGAAAACCAATTAGGTTCTCGATCAGAGAATTCGCACTAGTAACCGGTCTCAATTGTCGTCCATATCCACCGAATACGAAGAAGAGAAGCAAGAAGTTCTTATCGGAGACGCCTTACTGGGGAGAGCTTTTCGGCACGTTGACGGAAGTCCCCGTGAATTCTGTTGTCTCAATGCTGAAAAACAAGACGGTTACTGACAGAGGAATGAGGATAAAGTACGCACTACTCGCTCTGCTCTCTGCCGTAGTGCTTCCTACGTCTCACAGACCCCGTATATTACATTCTGCGGCGGAGAAGATCAGAGATCTTGATCAGTTTCTTACCTTTCCATGGGGGCGTGCATCTTTCGATATGCTGATGAGCAGTATCAAAGAGAGAGATGAAGTTTCCCTATCACAGAATACGATCGCGTTTAAAGGTTTTGTGATGGCAATCCAACTTGTCCTTATAGAAGCCGTTCCTTCTCTATTGGGAGTTGTAAAAGGAGGAGACTCGTCTGGTTCAGAAGCAGACTCAGAAGACGAGGAGGAATCAGCAGTTGTTGATAGGGAAGGCAAGAAAAGTATAGACACAGGTCTTATACGTTCCATTGATTCGGCTGGAAAGGTATATCTCTTCACGTTTCTCGTCTCTTAGTTTTTCAGTAACTCCGTTTAGCAATTAATGTTTGATCTCGTTTATCATGCTTCACTACTGATTAGCGTTGCTAAACATATTAAGAGCACATACACAAAAAAATAGTAGCCGCTTAACAATAGCCAAATCATCAGTAGCACATTCACAAATATATTAGCATGCCAAACAATATTTTTGTGTGTGTCTTTTTTTGGTTCCCCCTGTATTCCTGAGGTTGATTTTATCTTATAGGTAAGAGTTGTTTCCATAATATCTGATGGTGCTGAACTACCCAATTGGGAGGCAGACGCGGGTTGTGACGACGAGCAAGATGTTCTCGTTGATAATATGGTGAGAGCAGTCAGCGAAGGATATGAATTCTCGAATTCAAGTTTCAAAGGTGGTGCGACCAAATCTGATGTTTGTCGTATGCGTGACGAAGCTATAAAAGCTAACAAGAATCGTAAAGAAGCAAATGCTCGTCAGAAACAACCTGTCACGGAAGGGATTGATGCAGAGTATGTAGCTTCCATTGTGGCAAACATGATATCTGCAGATATATCCAACATGGATGATAAAATAAAAGACATTTCTCTGTCTCTACGCAACTCGCAAGAGGAATTTCAGAAAAAGATGGAAGATCTTTTCAGAAGTTCCTTAAAGGAAATCACAGACTCCATTACCAATGCTTGCACCCGCCCTCACGTTCAACAGACTGACCAGGCTGAACAAGAAAACACTGGGAAAGAATCTCGTCCTGGTGCACAGACATCTTCTTGTGCTGCGGCCGACATAATTGAAGAAGCTCTCCGGTTTGCCAACAAGGAGACAACCAATACGTGTGAAGTAAGTTTGTTTCTAATTGTTAGCTGTCCAACAGTTTTATTGCCCATAAATGTCATTCTGTAATAGTTCTTCTTTGTTCACTGTTTCAGGCGTCAAATGAAGAGAACATGACAGACGACTTGTCCCACGGCGCCGGTGGGTGTGGGGAAGGTCACGAGACTTTACTAAACCGGGACATTTCAGAGGAAGACACGGTAAATAAACCAATTTTCACACTTGTTTAATCTTGCTAATCATCATTCCCGTATATACATTTGCATTTTTTAGCAAACCAACAAATAGTAAAATACACACATTGTGTTTCATCATTTTCTCTTACAATGTACAGGTTGAACCTGCCGTTCTTCCTACTATTAACTTGCCTGAAAGAAGTACTGAGCCCCCTCTTGACGTCGAGGAAGCAAATCAGGTTTTTTTGCCTTGTTTAATTTTGTGTGGAGCTATAAAAACTCAGTTTTACCTTTGTGCATGCTTTCATATGTAGGAAACCTTTGGAAGTGACCTCCCTTGTCAGGAGCCCTCCTTCTCTATTGGTCTCACTCAACTGAACAAAGGAAATGCTCAAAATTTCGACCATGTACCACACGAGGACAACGACGATTCATTACAGGAAGGAGATGTCAATGAGGAAGGTCCTATACTTAACCGTAAGAGCAAGAGAACCAAATTTGTGCCAAGGAACCTTGTTGGTGATTATCAGTGTGACATCGGTATTCTCGCTCGTGCCTGGGAATCTTACATTAACGCGATTTGCAGAACGCCTAGCATTGACTACGCTGCCAAATTTTCGAATCTTCGGGAGTTAATGGATGGATCTAAAGTGTAAGTGAAGTAGTATTGCATGCTAACTTATAATTTATCTCCGCTATTATATTAAGTATCCTGCCAATGTCTATCTACAGCGCAAGTAATATTTTTTATTAGCAGTGTTATAGATATTGGTGGCGCAATTCTCCAATCCAGCGATCTCTCTGCAATTGTTGATAGGTCTTCCCATCTAACTCCTAAGGTCAATCTCTTGAACCTCACTTAAATTTTTTTTTATACCAGTGCTTCAAATTTTTCTCTTCGATTTTCGACAGATGTTGGATGTCCTCATTCACCACACACGTTCCGTGTTTCTAGCTAATTCAGATCACATGCAGTCGAAGAATTCTGTTTTCCTGGACACCAAGTTCTTGTCAATTCTTTCCAAGTCATTTAGCAAGTTTTCGAAGGCGGTTAAGAAGGACAAAGTCCGGTTCCCAGCAGCTTTGTGCTCTCTTTTGGCTGGTGACTGCCCCATCACGGAAGTTAGTCGATTTTATTTCCCCTTCAACTTCGACAAACAACATTGGGTCGGACTGTGTGTCGACGTCTCTCTATCTCAGGTTATTGTGCTTGACTGCAACTCATCTTTGAAGACGGACACAATGGTGGCATCAGACCTTCGACCCATCACACAAATGTTCCCCTATATTCTTAAGCAAGCCGGAAGACAGCTCACAGCCAAAGAGATGAAGCCTCTTTCTATTGATAGGCCACGAGCCATCCCTCAGAACAGGAATCTCTTTGAGTCTGGTGTCACCACTGTTGTGCTAATACAGGATCATGCTTTTGGTGGTGTTGATGTATGCAAATGCATCACTCCGGAATTTCTTGACACTGAGGTCCAACGGATTGCGGTTTTATGTACGAAGAAAATGTAGCCCCCCTGTGATGTAGTGTTCGTGTCCCCCTTAACTCCCTTATGTTGTCATGTTATTTTCCTTTTGTTTCAGCATGTTAACTCGGATTTTATGCATGTGTTTATTATGCATGTTTGGATTTCGTTTGGATTTTATGCATGTGTTTATTATGGTCTTTGTTCTCAAATACATATTAGCAAAATATGATCAAGTGGTTTTACCAAGCGTGCTAAAACACTTTTTTTACCACTGTCTAATTTCCTTTTGCTAAATAACACAGCCCAAGATGTACATTGTTCTTCATATGCACTAAACTTAGTTAGCCCGATAACGTTTTCGCGTTGACGATTTGTTCAGTCAATGAATTGAGCCCAATTCCAAGTTTGTCGATGTCGGCCCACATTTAGTTTTTACATTCTTTCTTAGTTGTAGTAAATTACGTTAGCCGGATAACGATATTTTGTGTATGTAAACACAGTCGAATAGTCAAACAGCCCAAGATCTACAATGTCCTTCATTTGCAGTAATCCAATTTAGCCCGATAACGATTTCGCCTTGTCGAATCGTTTAGTCAATGAATTGGGCCCAATACTTAGTTTGTTGATCCCCGGCCCATTTTTAAGATTTAAATTGTTTTTCAGTTATACAAATTACGTTAGCCAGATAACGATATATTGTTGATGTGAAAGCAGCCGAAGAGTAATATTATTTTCATTTGCAGTAAATCTCGTTAGCCGGATAACGATATTTTGTTGATTTAAATACACTCGAATAGTCACACAGCCCAAGATCTACAATGCCATTCATTTGCAGTAATCTAAGTTAGCCCGATAACGATTCCGACTTGACGAATCGTTCAGTCAATGAATTGGGCCCAATACTTAGTTTGTTGATTCCCGGCCCATTTTTAAGATTTAAATTGTTTTTCAGTTATACTAAATTACGTTAGCCGGATAAGGATATATTGTTGTTGTGAAAACAGCCGAAGAGTAATATTATTTTCAGTTGCAGTAAATCTCGTTAGCCGGATAACGATTTCGCGTTGATGAATTGTACAGTCATTTAATAGGGCCCGATAATAAGATGTGGGTCTCCGGCCCATTTAGACCCTATTTACTTCCTTTTTTCATCCTCATTGAAGCTGTATTACCTCATCCGCTTAAGTTAGCCCGATAACGATTTCGCCTTGACGAATTGTTCAGCCAATGATTTGGGCACAATACTTAGTTTGTTCATCCCTGGCCCATTTTTTAGATTGACATTGTTTTTCAGTTATAGTAAATTACGTTAGCCGGACAACGATATATTGTTGTTGCGAAAACAGCCGAAGAGTAATATTGTTATCACATGCAATAAATTTCGTTAGCCGGATAACGTTTTCGCGTTGATGAATTGTACAGTCCTTTAATTGGGCCCGATAATAAGTTGTGGGTCTACGGCCCATTTAAACCCTATTTATTTCTTTTTTCATCCTATTTGAAGCTGTATTACCTTAACCTAGTCGCCGCTCGAGATAAAAGTGATGACAAACCTATCGAAGAGCAGCTCCTCGTCCCAAGGAGGTAATCAAAAACTCCCCTTAATCTGGTCTCATGCTTTCCGTCTCTGATAATGTATTTTCCATTGTCCAGCTAACAGTAGCTGCCGCAATCGCGGAGCAGAAAGAAGCAGGGGGATTCCGACACATTGTAGATGCGGTGAGGTAGTCGTTATCAGGACTTCCGGCACCGTCAAAAATCCTGGGAGGCTCTTCTGCTGTTGTCCCCTTGGATCTGAAGGGGTAACATTTATTTAATTTTGTTTTTTTGATTAACTTATTCTACTTTTTTTTCAAATATTATATTTTGTTCTAGGACAAATATCATCTTTTTACATGGACCGACGAACGTATTGTCGAAGAAGTTGAGGACCTTAAGCTGTTGTTGTGTGATTTGAAAGAAGAGTTTTCTGAAACGCGTACGGAGGTGGGTGGTTTAGCGAAGCAACTTGTTCAGAGTCAGCACATTATCGACATGTACGCTAAGGGTAGCTGTAGTGGATGTTGTACTATATTATAGGTCAGTCGTATTTAGTGGATGACCATCCAGACCCACCCCATGCGTTTTATAAAATGTTTGTTTTTGTTGTTGTCATTGGAGATCCAACTCTAATGTTATAATGCCGGCTAAATTTCTTTTTTGGTTCAATGTTTTTGTATGTTTCTGTTGTAGTGTCAGTTAACAATGCCAATTTTCGGCTCCCAAACATCTATCATAATATAGCTGTCTTACTTGAACTCCATCAATCATAATCATAATTTTGCAACCATCCCAATTCATGCTTTATCTTTCATATAGCAGATACACGCCGTATATTAGCGCGGAGTTGGAATTTTTTTTCATGCTAGACAATCAAATAGCATGTGCACGAGATATATTAGCATGGCCTAGCAAATACATTAACATGATGAGATTTTCTTTATGTTTGCTGTTTTAATTGAACTCCATCAATACCAACTATAGTTCTCCACCATCCCAATGCCCCATGTTTTTACATGCACACGAAATATATTAGCATGTACAGGCAATATATTAACATGTTCACGCAAGGATAAGTTCAGAAATATGTTTCATTTATTATGCCCCTCTTATGAATTTAATTTAACCATTTTTTTTGGTCTACTTGGTCCACGGTTACTATTTTATAATGCTAACCACATCCAATCAGAAACACATACTTTCATTGTTAGCCATATAATATTCGAAACAGCCATGTTAGTTAGGATGCTGAATTATTCTAAGTTTTTATACATGCTAATCATTCATATCGCATGTACACGAAAAATATTAGCCTATACAAAAAATATTTTAAAATGATAGACAGCCAAATAACATCTACACGAAATATATTAACATGTACATGAAATATATTATCATGTCAACGTAATAATAAGTTCAGAATTATGATTCATTTATTATGTCTCTCCTATTAAATTATTATAACATTTCTTTTTGGTCTACTTGATCCATGGTTACTATTTGGTAATGTTAACCACATCCAAGTAGAAACACATATTTTTTCATTGTTAGCCATATAATACTTAAAACCGTCATGTTAGCTTAGAAATTATGACGCCCAAAATAAACAGAGGAAGTTTTTATTTATGATTACAATGCGATACATCATAGATACTACACCCCTTTCATGATGGGATTTTCTTTCTGTTGCTCATAAACTTTAGATAATCCATCAGCCCAGACCCAAAATGATTCCACTTCTTTCCGGACAGCCTTCCCTTCGCATCAAACTCCCTCCGACATACATGTTCTTCCAACTTTTTATATTGCTTCCTTGCATGTAGCTTTGTTGTGTCCCAACCCCCTACAACGGCTACACAAAGTCCTCCTTCGAATCCGCTTCATCTGCAAACCGATAAACCATTAACCGGTAAACCATAAACAGTCACAATGTAACTCTATTAACATGGCTTAGGTAACTCACGATTTTTTCACCCCTCGAGAGGAACCTCTGTTTCTTTGGCCTACCAGGTGGCCTTCTCGATGTTGGAGGGTATAACTTCATGCCATCCAAATCATCAGCCAAGTCAGTCACCTCCCTATTGTCTGGCACCGGTAGCACAGTTCCTGAATATGCGGCCCTTAGCTCTTCCACAGTGTATGCAGGTAAAACCAAGGACTCTACGCTAATTTTCCCCTTTATTGCCGCAGCAACGGCATGGGCGCATGGGATAGCAAGCATCTGAAATTCGTAGCAGCTACAAACCTTCTTAGCAAGGTTAACATGAAAACTATCACCGATCTTGTTACGCACCTCGTACTCATCTTCCGCTATCAGAGTAACTAGGTAGCCCCCACCTAGTTCAAAATTTCTTGTTAGCATACCTGCAACCTTCGGCGTCATTGCTCCTCTATTCTTGTTCGCCGCATCCCGACGTGTAGCGAACCACTCAGTTAATTTGGTACGGATGAAGTCGATCAACGGTATTATTGGCAATTCTCTTGCTTCACGCAAAACGGCATTCCAAGACTCTGCTAAATTACTCGTCATGATATTGTATCGGTTACCCGGAAAATGGGCTCTTGCCCAATGCTTCAGTCCTATGTCCAGGAGATACGCTGCGCAACCTGAATCCATGCTCTTAATCTCGTTGAAAATGCTATAGAAGTCCTGCATCCTGAAAGTGCGCGCTGCCTTTGCTACGAGATATTCCATGTGTTTTGCTCTAAAATTTGAACGTATGTTCCTCTTTAAGTGCACAACGCAAATACAATGTCCTGCTGCTGGAAATACCTGCACGAGTCAGTTACATAGAAATGTTAGCATGCAAACGAATTAACTAGCAGCGTAATGAAATTGTTATCATGCCAAGACAAGTGGATACCAACTTAAAAGATCAAAGTACCTTGCCAACGCCTTTTGTTATCGATGCGTGTCTATCAGAAACAAATACCACACCCTCCCCACCTCTGACAAATGATGTCATCTGCTGAAAAAACCACTCCCATGACGCGTCGTTCTCACTATCAACAACTGCAAAAGCTAATGGGAAAATCTGGTAGTTTCCATCTTGTGCAGATGCCTTAAGCAAGCAACCGGCATATTTTCCCTTCAAATGCGTTCCGTCAACCACAATTACCTTCCTCATATTCTCATAACCTTTAATAGACGCCCCAAATGCTATAAACATGTACTTGAAACGTTCTGCGGCGCCATCAATTGTTTCTGTAAAAAGCCTTGTTATTGTCCCTGGATTCGCAACAACTAGCCGCTTCAAATAGTCGGGAAGCTGATTATAAGAAGATGTCGCGGTGCCCTTCACCTTGTCAATGGCCACGTCTCTTGAACGCCACGCTTTCCAGTACGATATATTGACATCATGATCTCCACGCATCATCTGTCTTATTTCCCGTGGTCTTGGTCCGTTGCAAGCTCCACCGAACTTGCTTCTCATTAGCTCGCCGATAACTGTGGCTGTTGCTTGTGTTTGATAGCCTCCTCGTTCGTCCACGGAACAAGTGTATTCTGAGATTACTTTCCTTACCTCGAATACTTTTACATCCTTCAGCTTTACTGCATATACTCTCCAAGGGCAACCCTCCCCACAGCACTCAAGAACCATTAATCCTGGTTCTGATTTCCTACTTCTGAAACAAAACTTCTTGTTTATCGCGTGTACTGCCATGTACTGTTTAAACTCGTCCCTACTTCTGAATATCATTCCTACTTCAACCTCACCATCGTACTCACCAATTTCACCTGAAAAATATATGTTTAGACAGTTTTTTTTTTGTCACTTCAATAGTCATGTTTAATGTTCTGGCGATTTAGAATGCTAAATATGTTCGTAGCATGTTTTCCTTTAGATTAACATCAAAAAATGTTAAACAATTTTATAACATGTGTACGCATTTCGTTAGCATTGCTAACGAATTAACTAGCAGCGCAATGTTATTGTTATCATGCTAACATGCTAATATGTTCCTTATTTGAATTTTTCATACTCAAACTCTTGGAATAACACTTTTAGTTCTAACAATGCTATATAAGTCTTATAACAAGAGTATACTCTCAACAATGTTTATCATCATCAGACTACTATAGTTAATATGCTTATTTATAAAAATAGCTGCCTTCAAATGTAAGAAAAACATAGCACAAATAGGATATTACACCTAAATACATTATAGTTGACATAAACCGACATTGGTGAGTTTTGTTACATTACATAAACTTCCAGTTAACCGCCTAGTAATTTTGAAAATCTAGGAAAACCCGATTGTTAACACGCTAAACAACGGAATAGATGATAACAAGAAAATTAGCATACCAACAGAAATGCAAATAAACAAAATAAAGCCATTACAAAGTACGCGGTCTTTCCGAAGTATCGTGACCGGATTCAACACCCACCTTCAGTGCTACTCCCTTCAGAGGAAGTCTCTGCGTTCCTCTCTTTTTGTTGCCTGGAACCTTCCCCCTTTGTAGCACAAACCATTGCCAACTTCAGCATGGGTTCAATAGTTTGGTTTACGCTTGGTTGAGTGTCCAACGGTTGCGTAGTGGCCAACACCAAACCGAGTGCCGCATCCATCTCTGCGCAAAAAAAATTATGTTATCTAAACGTTTTTTGAAAAAAAATTTGCTATGTTGAATGTCGAAAATTTTGTTTAGCCGGTTAACAGAAGCGAATATAAAAAAATTGAAAACTTGTGAGTCAATTTGTTTAGCAGGATAACAGAATTGATGTACTGTTTATCTAAACGTTTTTAGAAACTCAATTTTGTATACCAAATTCACTTACCGGTGTTCGTCGGCTGAGTTAGTGGACCAATTTCCGCTTCTGATGAACCTGTGAAAGAGACGTCGCTGCCATCAATGCCATCAGGGGATGGGCATAACCCCAACGAATGCGAAAACCCCATTTCACTAGTAATGCGCTCCGTAGGAGTCGGCTGCGCTGTTTGTTGGCCAACGTCTTGGTTTCCTTGGGCCGTTGCACCTTCTAAAATTCAAAATATCAATTAGTAAGATAGCTATGTTATCTTGCTAAACATAACACGTTTAAGCAAAATTCTATTATATTATCCGACTAACCATTTCTAGTTTGCTGAGTTCCTTCATCCATTGCCGCTTGTTGTTGGGTCGGTGTCTGCTCCGTCATTGTGCCTACTTGTGGTGTATCCCCTACAACAACGTCTCCGGGCAAAGTGGCAGTGTACCCGTTTTGTACTGTGTGGTCGGACACGAAATTTTGCCAATTACCCGGTTATCCAGCTAACCGATCAGACTAAATGTATGTTTAAGAATATAAAATGTTAATCAATCAAACTTAGTTGGCTAACTCACCCGCTACGGTTGTTGGTTGGTCACTCGATTTCTGAGCCGGCATGCCTGACACGTCCATACCCACATCCCACATAACTGGGTGCGCAACCCCCTGATGACGAGGTCCAGCCACGGTGGTATCCTCACCGGAGCCACCTTGAAACAAAACAATGCCAACATTACATCAATTTATGTTAGCCGGCTAACAGTAATTTCCTATAATGTGAAAATAGCTCACAACATAGCAATACCATCTTATTAACCCACATACCATTTTCCCCACGTCCATGATCACCTACAACGGGTTCAACGACATTGGTATCAACACCTGTGACATCTTCAACAAAAAACAGTACATCAGTTTATGTTATCCTGCTAAACTAATTGACTCACAACTTTTCATTTTTTTATATTCGCTTCTGTTAACCGGCTAAACGAAATTTCCTACATTCACCATAGCAAAATTTCGTACACAACAACATAAATCAGCCACATACCATTTCTCGCACGTCCAAGTGCACTTTCACCAGGACCAACCACTGTCGTATCAACACCAGAGACACCTTCACTCAAAACATCAACTCATTTTCGTTAACCGGATATTAAAAACAAACATACTACATAACAAAATTTTACCAAACTAACACATACCATTTGGTCCACCCCCCTGTGCATCTTCAACCATCTTTGTGTCATCGTCGTCCAGCTCGATTATCTCTCTCAACCTCTCCATCTCGCGACGTTGATTAGCCATATAGTTGTCTGCGAAAGCCATTTCCAACGAAACTCGGTGGAAGAGACGCAAACTGTCCTCTGGAAATAAAGCATGCATCACTCTTTGTGTCTGTGCATGACGGTTACCAAAGACTAAATCTGTTCCAGTAAAAAAAAAAAATAAACATCCACCAGAGAGTTTAACATGTAAACTTATTGTACTATGTAGAAAGCAATCGTTCTTACTTTCGTAAACGGCTCGTGAGCTATCATTTGCCGTGTGATCAAAGACATACATTATATTCCCTATTGCAAAATTAGTACGAGTGTTAAACTCGTATTCAGCAACATCTATGGGACCCATCGTTATCATCAGAGGAAGCTCAATCCCGCAAATTCCGCCATGAAGAAACCAAGATAACACAGCTGTGCACGAGATTGTCGTCGGTGGTGTCCGGTTACCACTTGGTCCGAGCAACGCAATAGGAAGTCGGTGAGTAATGACTAGTGGGGTATACGGACTCAGACCGTACCGCTGCCTTACGAGATGGTCAAGGTCATTGTAGCTGACAGTTTCATAGACAACCACCCTATATGCAATTTCGTCTGGATGCCTAATGAACTCCCACTCTTCTTCACTACTTTTCTTCCATTGTCCTCGCCAGAAACGCACACATCGCACCATCTGAGTAAAAAGTAGACAAACTTGTTAGAATCAATAAATAGTTATTACATGTTACTAATCATTAAAGATCTAATGACATGCATCATTTTAGTCGCCTAAAATTTCTGTTATCTTCTGAACACTCATTTACGGAAGAAACAAGAGAGAGACAACCAAGAATCCAATTAAATGAAGATATCACAGCAGGCGATTAATGCATGTACGGAAGAAACAAGAGAGAGACAACAAAAAACCTAAATAAATGAAATCTCGAACGAGATGGTGATGATTACTCATAAATATACAAGATCTACCCGTCTTAATTCTTCAATGAATCAAAACAAATGACTCGAAATAAATGCAGGTTTAATACACTTCCTTAAAATCGTACAAGACAACAAATTAATGACAGACAATTTAAAGACAACAGATCCAAAAAAACAGAATGAAACAGATTTAATGGAGCTCGTTAGAACATTCCAACGACAGAGAAAACAACTTCGGTTCTTCTGTCAGGAATAATCACCTTTGATGTTTCTTTGTTGAAGTGTGAGTGAAAACTCATCGTCAAGCTTCCTTTTATAGGCGAACGACGTACATCTTTTCCAAACACCCCTCAGAAATCTTACTTTTCGCATGCAACCCAAAAACTTTTCGTTTCATCTTCCCAGACATGCAGCTTCGGTGTCAGATTTTCCTGTGTTTCTACTGGTTCGTTATGCACGAACAGACACACGTAGTATTAGGGTGAAAAGTTCAATCATTACTAACCCCCCAATTAAAAATAAAACTTGTTTAGGGTACTATTGCCTACTGCTTCTTTCGTCCCTACTCTTTTTTTCTAGACAATAAAATGTCAAGAGGTTAGTTTGGTAATTCTGTCCAAAATCCAATCCCCACAAAAACTTGAATTGTGCATTCACCTAATTATACACTTCTTATAGGATTTTGGGCAAATTCACTCAAAAAATAAGACAACGCCCAGAATACATCAGACACATATTAATAACTCCCGTGAAAACACATAGTAGCACAAATAAAACTTTTGTTTACTATTAAGAGTCAAATCCTCGTATAGGGAAGTCTTTTCTCCCATATACACTTGTCAAACAAGTTACAAATAACACAGAATTGATGGCACTTATCTCACCAACAAGACATGCTTTTAATTATACATGTAGAGATTCTTATAGCTTCTGGATAAAGGAAAGAACAAGATCTGTATGTACAGAGAAGAGTTGTGTATCCAAGAATAGCTGTTCCCATCACAATATCAAAGCCATACAATTAGCAAAGTCCAGACTTCACCAAACTCTTTGTACAAAGTAAAACTGAGGGGATCTTACCTTCATGAACGGGCGATGACGAGTAGGAAACGAGTCAATGAAACTTTCCTTTAGAAGAAGTGATACCTGACAGATAGCAAAACATATTTTCTCTCAAGACTGTGGAATGGGACAATGGAAAAACGGCTTGAAATCTTTTTAATGAAAAAACAAACCTTATCATTGTTGGATTGCACATTTGTTATAGTGTGAGACTGCAGATTAGAGCAAAGTGAATCCAGGTACAACCTTAGGACATCCAGGAAGCCTTTTGCAGCTTCCACCTTTTGATAATATATAGACAAGTTGTTAGAAATAGTACGCTGAACGTCTAAACCAAAGAGAGAGAGAGAGAGACCTGCACATCAGTACATTCATATACTGGTCTTTTCTTTGCGAGATAGCTCTCTCCAACGAGCTTCGAGTGATAAGGACTCAGCGCATTATATAAGTCACGATACTGAGGCAGCTGAGGAACACTTGGTGACTTAACCTGAAACGTAATTAGAAACATAGATCACGAAGAACATCCTAGTTATAGGTACATTATTCATAGGAGAGGCCAAGGAAAATAGAAGTAGCTCTATCAATAAATCATATGCAGAAGGGACTCGGTATATGTGGAGCTTTGCTACCAAAAGTATGAATGCTAAGAAGATGATAAGGGCAAAGGCAGAAACTGACCTGGTTCTTAATAACATCCACGACGATAACATTTGTTAGTTTCGACTGAACTTCGCTTGTTTTGTTCTTTACCCCAACCTAGAATGAGAATAGCTTGTTTGTTAAGCAACATACAATATATAATATGATACGGATCTTACAACAAAGGAATCATGTTTACAAACTCACAATATAAGGAACTGGAGCATCCAAAAACTCCAGCATTTCATCTGGCAAAACCTGGAAAGTCAAGACCAGATATTAGTCAAGCACGGGTTACGGAAGTGAAGTTGCCAAACATAAAACAGGATTAATACCGGCATTAAAAGGCTCTGCCACCGAAAGGGACGGATTATAGGGATAATCGATAGAACTGATGCAGCTAAGGTTCCCTATGTATTCCCCAGAAAACACAGAACAACCTGAGTTAAATATTAAAGAGGAAGATGCAATATTATACGGAAATAAAAAAGTAGACTCAACAGACTATTTTCATTACCAAGTTGGAGCAAACAAATACAATCTGTTTCTCCAGCAGTGCTCCTGCTAAGATAAGCAAAACCTACAAAGAAATTACAAGTATCAGAATTTAAGGTACAAAGTTATTACGGAAACCATATGAGAACGAGACCACCAGACAGAAACCACATAGGCAGGCAGGTCATGATGTATGGAAAAAAAAAGAACTCACGTTGTCAAGCCGCAGTGATCCACATAGGGAAGCGACAGCCCATGTTGATAGTGTAGCTGCTTCTTCCTCAGCCATGAGCGCAGTGTGTGCCTGTAGACCAAGGAACATACGAGTTTGTGTAGGTTTTCATGCAGAAAATAAAAACGATATGAATGCTGTCAGATACAATTGGGTTGGTACCTCTGCGAATTCCAGACTAGTGCTGCAGGATCTTAGGTCAATTGCTGATCCGGGAGTATGCAAAGTTGCTTCGTCGGGTCTATAATATTTGACTGGATGAAGATGCTCCAAAGGATGAAATGTAATAGTTGAGCCTCTTCCAGGGCATTTTGATTGGTAATACTCACATAGAATCTGCAACGACCCATTCTTTTTGGACTGAAAGAGATTTTTTTTCAACTTCTTAGTGTTAGGAGCATGAATAATAATACACACAGGAAACTTTCAAAGTCGACAAACCTTTGCCCACTCAAGGATATCAAGATTACTGCTTGCATCTTTTTGACCAGAAAAGGATGCTTCATTTGTCTCTGTGTCATTTGCATTGGTCCTAAAATGCCTCATCTCGCAAGGCGCAGCCTGAAAGCTGCAAAATGCAAGTTACTTGCTTTGCAAAAGTTTCAAATAAAAAAAACAAATAAATAAATGCAAACCCTCTTAAAGGCATATGAAATTTTCGCTAAACAGAAATGCATTATAAGAAAGGTTTCAGCCATAGTTTGGTGAAAGACTAGAGCTAGAATCAGAGACCTCATCAAAATAAGCGCATCGACGAATAGGTCCTGGATTTGATAGGCAGCTTTCTCGGTCTTGCTTGATAATTGGCGAGGAATCATCTGCATCGGCCACGTGGTTGTTACTTTCTGGAAAACACATCCCCATCCTTTCTGCAACTATCTCAAGTTTCCGAGTCTCATCACAGGTCCCATTATCTGAAATTTCTTCAGCTTCACCGGATTGTTCTTTTGTGTCTCTTTGTCTGAGTGTTAAGTCATTTAAGCTTTCTTCTCCAAAGTTGACATCTGTTGGGGGTTCTAAAGATGCACAACTAATGCCACTCATCAAATGCTCCAGTCTTTCTTCCAAGAAGATGCTACATCAAAAAGAAGTTTCATTGTGAGCGAAAAGTGATTTAGCCACAAGATATATATCAAGGCATTTCTAGAAATATACAAGTAATTAGTTTCTTTTTATGGGATGGATGCAAACATGTGCATTGACAAATTCTATTTACGTGACACTGAATTTAATTCAGAAGCGCGTCCATAAGCACCTATTTAATACACCGAAATGCAATTCAAAAAATGGCAGCCTGGTAAGGATGCAATAGCATCTGCGAGTTGTCATAACATAGCGACTTAATGATGAGCAAGCAGGTTGTTCGTCCAAAACCGTGGAAAGCAATCTGGACGGTTTGTTCACTATTTCTTCCACTAGTATGCAACATCCATATAGAGTCGAATTATCAGCAACCTGGAAGTGGAAATATCACAGAAATGACACATCCATATAGAAAAAGGTATAAAACAAAAGGAGAGATAGTGTAGCCGTAATAATTCTTACCTGTAACCTAAATACAAATGAAAGGTCACTAGGCCTAAGATGTTCCTGTAAATTTAGCATCACCGTTTTCAAAATTAGTGTATGTTTAGCTTAGCCTTGCGAACTGATTAACAAAATGACGAAATCCACAATATATTCCCACAGAGAGTTCACGAAAATACCTGACTGAGAATGATCTCATTCAACTCGCTCATGGAAGGGGTTCTCTCAACAGCATGGACCTGAAACCATTGGTCACCAGCACAAATAAAGTAAACAAGTTATCAAGGGTAAAGTGCACAGAAACATTACCCCACAGAGAGAGAGCAACTAAAATTACGAGAAACTACTAACACTTTTAGAGCTTCAAGTTGAGTAAATCAAGAGTCTCTGGAACGTACTAGCCATTATTTCGAAATTAGCAAAAGTTAAAGAAAAAAAAGTATTTGCCTATACTAGGCGATGCATTATGAGGACATCTCAGCTCAGAACGGTGAAAAAACTTTTTCCTAGAAAGTTAGCATATGCATTCTAAACCAGTTTAGGCTTAAAGAGCAACCAAGGAAACTGAATAAAGTACCTCAATGCCTCCAGGGAAGCAGAATGAATTAAGATCCTTATATTTAATTGGAGGTTCCTTGTCCGGAGGGTACACCAGTAAGACCTGGAAATAAAGGTGTATACTTATCAGCTTGCAGATGAGAAAAAAATACAAGAAAAAAATTGATATCCCACCTGAGGTTCGAGAGTGGGTTCTACACGGGAATGATTTTGAGAGGCTTGAAGTGCACTTCGAAATCTACCGGTAGAGCTTTCGGATTTACGTGCAATGTACTGGCTTTCAAGTGCTTGAATATCACAATTAGGATGAAGTCCAACCACGACAACACTTTCAAAAAGCCTTGAGGGATCCTTTAATGGTTTATGATCCTGTTTGAGATAAGTTAGGGACAAAACTTGTCTAAGGTGAAATTTAGTTTGCTTCTTCATTCAAGAGATTGGTCCAACACGTACCAAATATTGGACATGATATTTCGCCCACTGACGCTTCTGGCTGGTCAAAACCTCAGGATTGTACACTGTACTTTTCGTTTTAGGAGTTTCATAAAAGTTTCTAACCGCTTTGGAGACCTGTCTCTGCAGTCTCTCGAGAGGGCTATCACCGCTTTCATCTTTGGAAGAAAAGACAACAGAAGGCCTTGGAGGGTTTATGGCAGAGGCGGCAGCAGCAAAAGCGGTCGCAACATCTTCTGATGTTGGCATGAAAAAAGAAGCTCCCCAGCTCGGACTACTAGTTCCTTCTTCATTCTTGGCCATAACTAAACTCACTGCAAGATATGAGCACAGTATCAGTTACTTACAGTGCATCAGCTTAAGCATCTTAAAGCGCTAACAGTAGAAGCTTTATAACAGACGATTACTTTAACAGATAAAAGAAACATGTTTTTTTTCCTTTGTTTACAAGGTCCATTTTGAGTCAAACAAGATAGTTTCTGACAAGGGAAGATAACTCGAGTTTGAGGAAATATTGTTCCCAAGACAGTGATGGCGTATCCATTCCATTCCATTGCAATTAAATCGGAAGCAATTTTTGTTTTTAAAATAAAAGAAAAACTTTAACCTTTTTGCAAGTGTTTGATTAGGACATAGAAGAAAACAAAGGACAAAAACTTAGATCCATTCTGAAATTCTAAACCCTCTGAAACCCCTAAAATTAGATCGGAAGCTGAAATCACAATAGAACCAAAGAGGGCAAAAGACCCATGAAATATTAATTCGTGATCAAACGGAATAAGATAAATAACAGATAAAAAGAAAAGTTAAAAAGATCTCTCACCTACGCAAAAAGCAATTAGAAGAAGAAAAAAAAAGGGGATGGCATCAAAGGAGGAAAGAGAAAAAATAATTTAGTCCATTGAAAAGAAAAGGAGAAGGAGGCTTTTAATTATTATGGATGATGAAGGAAGAAGAAGAAAAGGATGATGATCCTCGTGGTGGTGGTCGTCTTGAGAGAAAAGGAAAAAGGCTGCGCAGGACAATGAGAAACGCCGGTCAGTTTCTTTCTTCTCTCTGACTAAAGTAATTTTGTCGTTTTGTCTCGTGTCTAATAATGTCTTAGTGTGAAACTTGTATTATCTTTTTGACAAGCCTTTTTTTCTATTTCTCTAAAATTAATATCACCTACAACTATTTTTGTTAAACTTTTAAAGTTTATTAGACCAGGTACAATGGTGAACATTATTCAAGAACCTATTTCACCCTTTTTATCATTCTACCTCATCTTCTCTTTCTTCCACTTATTAATTCAACACATCCATCAATTTTTACCTCTACATTAGTTTTGTTGAATATATTTCAACACTTTAATTTATTCCATATTTTGCTTAAAATAAAAATAATATTTTGATTATTATTTTCATTCACTTAAAACTTTATTAGATATACTTAATATTTTTTACAGAGTAATGATAATATTCTTGTAAAATTCAATTTTTATGTCCAAATTTAATAAACCAAGTCTCTTTTTATAAAGCACAAAAATAAAATTTTTGTTAAAATTAAAAAAAAAATTGGTATAAGATAATTGATTTTAAATGCTTGGGGTGAAATAAAAGTCCTAAAAATTCTACTAACCAATTAAACACATACACTTGTACCAATCATTTGTTTTCTTTTTCTTTTTCTTGGGATAAAAAGTTAACCTTCACTCTATTTTGTTCTAATCATAACATTGCTATTTGTGTGGCTCCCAAAACTCCACATTTTTTTCTTGGTTTTCAACAGCTCCATTGCAGTTATTAAACAATTGAAAAATTGATTCAACAGCTTCATTGCACATAGGCTTATAATAAAACATTATTCTCATACATGATGTCCATATCATCACCTCTCCCTTAATTTAGTGGGATCCACATAAATAGTTTTTATTCTAACATTAATCGAATTGAATGTATATTATCGTTGGGTTTAACTGCCTATTATAAAACCTTGTACATAATAATGCTAAAATGAAATTTTATGAACTAATGATAGTGGACTGGAAACCCCAAAATAAAGAAAACTTCACGTTTAATGTTGGAGGATTAGGTAAATTAGTCTCTATTACCGATGATATCGTCACAGTTTAGAACGCTGCAAAATATGTACTCCACTTAACTCTCTATCTCTCTTATCTATCCATCTTCTCCCACTACAAGAAAATAATGAATACAATTTCGTAGCAATATAGTTATTTAGACAGAATTGTGACAAGTTATGAATGGTTACAATAATGACATCACAAATTATCATCGTAACAAAAAACGTCATAACTTGTGACAAAATAATTTTGTAACTAGTTTGTTAGCAACAGTGACAAAAATTAAAAGTAACAATACCGTTACAATTATTGATGAAAACATCGTCTAAAATTGTCTCCTTTGGTGACGATTAGAATGTCCTGGGTCTGTAGCTGATTACAACGAAATGTTAGTAACATATTGTCACAAATAGAGACTACAAGGTCATCACAAATCCGTACATTACACTCACATCCGTCAAATTATTTGACTATTAAAATTTTGGTTATTACTAAACTCCAGTCACATTTTTGTCTTAAACAACTACTAATTCGTCTATAAAATGCTATTATTTTGTACTTAAGTATGGTCATAGCTCACATATATTCTTAGCCTTTTCTGTTAGCTAAATAAGCGTAATAATGAAAATAGTTTAGAGTCTCCCAACATTTTAGCTATTTTTTTATTATCTATGAAAGTTTTCAGAAATATAAAATCAACATACATAGAAACGTACATCATAATACAATAGATTAATCATCATATATATCAACAAAAAGGACTAAAATCATTGCAGAAAAAACAAACTAAACAAAGAAGGAGATCCCAAAAGCGGATGAAAACAATTGTAGAGATTCATCAAAACATGTCTTGTTATCTCCATAGTTCCCTTGTCAATAGTAATTGTTGTGTATTACAAGATCCTGATCTCATTAACGACGATATGCGTAGCCCTTATTGTCATTATCACCATCTCCAAAAGCCGCATCTACAAGTGACAAACAAAAAATTGAAAAGGATGAATAACCAAAGAAAGGTAGCATATGAAAAGAAAAATCCAAAAGTATGAAATCGTTTTGACTTTCAGAACAATAAGCTGTTTAAATAATTGAGTGCGAAAAAGTAAACCTAGAATAGAAGATTAGTCACATGTGAAGTACTCTTTGTAATCCTGAAAAGTTATCAAAAATTGAGAGACGGCTTCAAGTTCGCGTGAGAAGAGTTTTTAGAGTAAAACTGAAAGAGAGGATATTGACCTTCCCATTGAAGTGTAGGAGAGTTAGTGCTTTATTTATTTGTATACGGTGTATTAGTTGAAATATTAGGGTATTAGATTGATAATGGCAACAACCCAATTTAAAATCATCTTTTACCGGGATTCTTGATTCTCTTATTAAGTTTTGAAAATAATTTGGTTTGTTTTGGTTTTCTTTCCTCTTTCTTTAGCTAATTATATTTTCTTTTTAAATCTGCGTAGATTTTTTTTCTTAAAAAACACCTGCATACATCTTCATAATAATAAGTGAAAACTGATTCCTTTAGCTTAATATCAATAGTTTCAGTCACTTGATTGCCGCTATTATTCATAATTCTAGGTTGTTCATACTTATCATTTAATTAAATATATATATTATAACATGAACAATGAATATTCTCTTCTCAAACAAATTAGCAAAGAGTCAACACTAACTTTGGTTAGAACAATAATTTGTAGTGTTAACTGCATATCAGCATATTTTCACTTTCACGTTACATGGTAGTGAAACCCAAATTTTTGTTTATTCCTCTCTTACATGTATCATGATTGAAATATACTATACATTATATATTTTCTGTTTATTGATCCAATAAAAAGACTAAACTCTATAACTTTTAAAGGATATAGTTCGATGAAGAACTGATGTATATGTAGTTAAGATTTGGCTGACAAAAAAAAAATATAGTTAGATTTTTAATTTCTGTTATAGAAAATATAACCCATGAAAACTATTTATAACCACAAAACCAACTTGAACACACAAACATTCAATGTTGAGAACAGTAAGCACTTGGATACACCATGCCTTCACAATTTTGGGGCCCTAAAATTGTAAGCCTATGGCAAACGCCTTTCTGAATAGATTGTAGTCAATCACTTCGATTGTAATCCTACAGAAAATGTCTTTTTGAATACACTATAAATCTATAATCACGACTATGTTAAAACTTTTTTAGTTTAAGAAAATTGTAAAATATTTAAGATATACTTAACAAAAAAAGATACTTAAGATATTCTTTATTCATACTTGTTAAAAAAATCCAGTTATAATTGTATACCAGTTCGTCACAATTATTTAGTCTTTTTGTCACAATATGATATCACCATTCCATCACAACTTCGTCACAAAGACAACCAGAAATATAGTCACAAATATGTCACGGCTAATACATTGTTTATTATCGTCACTCTTAGGTAACTAGTTGTGACAAAAATTGATTACTACTTAGGACGTCACAATATTGTGACAAAACAATTACGAGTTTGTGACATAAAATTCTTAGTAACCTATCGTCTTCAAAATGTCACAGATTTGTGACGAATAAATTTTGTCATAAAGTTTCGTAACAATAACTGTATTTTTTTTGTAGTGTCCTCTTTCTCTGTTTTTTCGCTTTGCTATCAAAGCTTTTGATAACCCACAAACACCAGAAACCCTATAAATAGGTGAGGGTTACAAAGGAAATCTAACTTATGATATACGATATCTGAGTTACTCTTCGCAGCCTGGGAGGTTAGCTAGATAGATTTTCCCACGTGTAGAGACAATATAAGAGATTCAATGCTCTGAATTCTATCATCATTTTCTTACAACCACTATATCAATTTATCATGTGCTGTTTGATGCCTTCTCCATTGCCTTTTTGAAGTCCCAGGAAGCTCATTTCTTGTGTAGTGTGTGCTCCAGAAAAATGGGTGATCTTATGTCTCTTGCACCGGTTGCAGCAGAAAGTTAAACAAGTTAGGGACTTCGCTTCGTTGCAATAGATGTGTATCACCAAATGTGACAGGTGCTATCAGGTTCCTTTTAGTCATACTTAATGTAAGCGATAACAATATCCACCTTTGACTCACAAATCCAACTTAGCACACCATTTCTCAGGTACCATGTTGAAGTAGATGTTGGCAATGGCGAAGACAGTGCCACATGTGTTGTATTTGACACAGAGATGAAGAAACTTACTAAGATATAAGCAGCTTACTATCTCTTGAGGTGGTTTTCTACCACAAGCGCACTTCATTCATCATACGTTTTTGTTAGTATTATTTATTTAACAAACAGATTTTCAATGTATGACATGGTAACGGCTGTGGATTGTCGGAGCTACCAAGATGCCTTGATAAGCTTACTGTCATGGTATGTCTCTTTAAGATTGTAGTGACACGCTATAATTTCACTCCCCACCGTACCTTCATGATGTCTCCAAATACGGAGAAGTGGCTGTGACAACTCATTTATGGGTAAGCTAAGCTTTTTTCAAGTAACATCCTCAACGGCAATGATCTGAAATAACATATCCACTTATTTGTTTCAGGTTGAAAGCATCGACTCAGCTCACAAGCCGCAGAGACTAGAGTGAACAACCACCTGCTTCCACTACAAGAAAACTCCGCATTTACTAGGGAATTTTCCTAGGAAAATCTTTTCTCGTAAATTTACTACGAAATTACTTCTGTTTTACAAGGAAAACTAGAAGCAAAGTAAGTTCAACGTAAACAAACGAGATAAATGTTTCCTCGTAAGGCCGTAGTAAAATTACGAGGAAACTACGTGGCAAAAGAACATTCTTCATAATTTCGTAGTAAATATTTTTCTCGTAAAGTCCACGAAAAACATTACTACGAAATTAGAGGACATGTTCTTTTACTTCTAATTAGCTAGGAACTAGCTAAAAAATATCTATTTTAAATCTAAAAACGTGTTTTGTTCATACCTTTCCTCGCAATTTCCTAGTAAATGTTCAGATTCGAAAATTTCTATAAATACCACCATTTGTGATTCTTTTCAAACACACACAAAAAAAAAGAAATCAGCTTTAAGCTTGATCAAAGAAAAAAAAATGTCTGGTCCTAGAGATATTTTCGAGTTGCGGAAGTGGATGTATTCACACAGAGATAATAATGGGAGAGTGACGAAAAAAATTCTCGAATGGTTGGAGACATTTATGCATCAAGCAGATTCTACACCAGTCACGCAGGAAAGTGGTAAGATGTTCTGTCCTTATCGAAAATGCTGCAATACAAAATTAGACCCTTGTGAAAATATTTGGAAGCATTTAATAAATAGAGGTTTCATGCCATATTATTATATTTGGTATCAACATGAAGAAGATGCTAGTTGTAGGAATGAACCTCGTAGTAGTAATAGCAATTTTCAAGTTGAACCGATCATTTGCATAATGAAAATAGCTATCACCAGGAGGAAAAAATGGTAGATTGTGATAGGGTTCATGATGTGGTAGGTGATGCATTTGTAACTCATGATGATGATGAAGTTGAAGAACCTAACTTAGATGCAAAAAAGTTTTATGAAATGTTAGAAGCTGCGAATGAGCCAATTTACAGTGGTTGTAGAGAAGGCCTGTCTAAATTTTCGTTGGCTGCTAGAATGATGAGTATTAAAACCGATCACAATCTACCTGAAAATTGTATGGATGCATGGACAGACTTGTTTAAAGAGTATTTGCCAGAAGACAATGTGTCTGCTGAATCTTATTATGAGATTCAGAAATTGGTATATAGTCTTGGGTTACCCTCGGAGATGAGACATTTGCATCGACAACTGCATGATTTATTAGGGAGATGATGAGAAGTTAGAAGAATGTCGATTTTGTAAGAAGCCATGATTCAAACCGCAAGGTCGAGGGCGTAATAGGGTACCGTACCAAAGAATGTGGTACCTACCAATCACAGACAGATTGAAAAGGTTGTACCAATCTGAGGAGACTGCTGGAGGGATGAGATGACATGCCGAGCATACTCAGACGGATGGAGAGATGACTCACCCATCAGATGCAAGATCTTGGAAACATTTTAACAAAGTACATCCACATTTCGCTAGCAATAGCCGGAATGTGTATCTTGGATTATGCACTGATGGGTTTAGTCCATTTGGAATGTCAGGGAGACAATATTCATTGTGGTCAGTCTTCTTACACCGTACAACCTGCCACCGGAGATGTGCATGCGACGAGAGTTTCTATTCTTGACCATATTAATACCTGGTCCAAAGCATCCAAAAAGATCTCTCGATGTTTTTCTACAACCACTGATAAAAGAGTTGAAAGATTTGTGGTCAACAGGGGGTGAGGACATATGATTGGTCAACGAAAACAAATTTTGCGATGCGAGCGATGCTTTTGTGGACCATAAGTGACTTTCCTGCATATGGGATGTTGTCTGGATGGACTACACATGGGAGATTAGCTTGTCCATATTCTAGTGGAATGACAGATGCGTTTCAGTTAAAGAATGGTAGGAACACTAGTTGGTTCGATTGTCACCATCGATTTCTTCCCGTTTACCCCCATACCGAAGAAACAATACATTGTTCAGGCACAAAAGGGTTTCCAGAGACACTCTTCCTCCATATTTAACTGGAGGACAAATCGAAGCACAAATCGATTACTATGGTGCTCTAGAAACATCTCCTCGTGGTGGGAATTGGCATGTTCCCAGTAATATGTCTGATTCTTATGGTGTTCAGCACAATTGGCACAAGAAGAGTATATTTTGGGAATTTCCATATTGGAAAGATCTTCTTTTACACCACAACCTCGATGCGATGCATATAGAGAAGAATTTTTTTTAGGAACATCGTGAACACTATATTGAATGTCCCAGAGAAGACGAAAGACAACGTAAAATCGAGGTTGGACTTACCCGATATCTGCTCAAGAAGTAGCTACATATAAAAAGCAATGGGCAAGTTCCAGTTCCGATATTAAGACTGTCATCAGAAAAAAGTCTGCGTTGTTCAACTGGGTGGCTTCAGAAGTCAAGTTCCCTGATGTGTATGTTTCAAATCTCTCAAGATGTGTTGAGATAGGGCAAAAGTTCTCCGGGATGAAGAGCCATGATTGTCATGTCTTTATGCAGCGAATACTTCCCTTTGCATTTGCGGAGCTACTACCTGCAAAAGTACATGAAGCACTTTCAGGTAATTATATAATACGACGCAAACATTAATTTATTTCTTTATATACATATATATATATATGAATATACTAATGTGTTTAATTTTGTTTTTGTAATATATAAGGAATTGGAACATTTTTTAGGGATCTGAGTACCCACTCTTAAAGAGAAAGTTGTCCAACAACTTCATGAAAACATCCTCATCTTAACGTGAAACTTGGAGAAACTATATCCGCCAACTTTTTTTGACGTCATGGAACACCTAGTTGTCCACCTCCCGTATGAGGCATTACTTCGTGGACCTGTGCATTATGGATAGATGTATCAGTATGAAAGGGCCATGAAAACTTTGAAAGGAAAATCCAAAAACCTAGCAAAACTTGAAGGTTCTATTGTTGCGGGAAGTTTGACGGAAGAAACATCACATTTCATATCGTACTACTTTGCACCGAAAGTACGTACAAGGAAACGAGCTCCAAGAAGATAGGATGATGGTGGTGTCGTGCCGACATATATGGAAGAAGAAAACAAGCGTTGACAAACATGATTCTGAATTTGGTGATGATGGTGGAAAGAAGAAGAAGAAGAAGAAGAAGAAGAAGAAGAAGAAGAAGAAGAAGAAGAAGAAGAAGAAGAAGAAGAAGAAGAAGAAGAAGAAGAAGAAGAAGAAGAAGAAGAAGAAGAAGAAGAAGAAGAAGAAGAAGAAGAAGAAGAAGAAGAAGAAGAAGAAGAAGAAGAAGAAGAAGAAGAAGAAGAAGAAGAAGAAGAAGAAGAAGAAGAAGAAGAAGAAGAAGAAGAAGAAGAAGAAGAAGAAGAAGAAGAAGAAGAAGAAGAAGAAGAAGAAGAAGAAGAAGAAGAAGAAGAAGAAGAAGAAGAAGAAGAAGAAGAAGAAGAAGAAGAAGAAGAAGAGATAGTAAACACTGAAAACTCCAAAGTTAATGAAGGAACATGAGACATTATTCTTCAACAGTGATGATGATGGTGCTAAGAGAGACATGGAAAAGATTAAATTTGTTGATGATTGTGATCTAGGAAATACAGCGCAGAAACCTAATAAGAAAAGGAATGAAAACAATGAGAATATACAAAAGGAGGATCCAAAGGCTGACTTGAAGAAGGTTAAGCACTTGATAAACAACTCTAATTCTGACTAGAAGATGCATACGATAAATCTATGGAGTAGTAGTGAATTTGAGTTTGTTTTAAAAGTTGACATAAAGGCCATGGACCCTAAGAAGAAGGATGTGATTATGAGAGATCTTGTAGTGCTTACAGACGGTGAAGAGTATTATAAAAGGACAGAGGAAGCTTCGAAGAGGAGTTACCTTTTGTATGAACCTTCAGGGACAGGCAAGATAGCAGATATGGGGAATTTAATGAGTTATAGTAGCTATTATCTTGAGCTAACTTCGATAACAAAAACTGGGAACTCAGGAAGATGTTGCTAGCGACGGTTAGTAAATTCATCATTGATCTAGAGGATATACAATGTCCCTTGGACCCCACGATAGAAAGGGAAGATAAAGGAGATCAGAGCAATGCAGAGATCAAGAGAGAGAAGAAGAAGTATGTAGTTACACTCTCTGGGTTATTGAATCTTATAGATGGGATTTGGTTGGCTTGTGGACAAGAGAAGAAAAAATTACAGAGCAATAGTATTAGTCCTGGTGAAAGTTATACAAAGTCAAGACAAAAGAACGCTATAGGTCTAATAGGAGACATGCTAGAACAGTTTATACTAGAGAAAGGAAAGAAGGTGACTCAGAGTCTAAACCGAAACCAGTAGAAGAAAAAGTTGGCGCCATAGTTTGTTTCAGCAAAACAGCTACTTTGTAGTTGACATCTTTAAGAATGAGATCATGGAGTTGGGAGACAGAGTAGATTTAAATCTCAAGAGATTTAACAAGTTCGAAGCTATTGATGGAAGTGCTTCGTGGGATCATCACTTCATCAACTATAGGTGCTGTCACCCCTCTTGCTACCCTGTATGTTTAATTAGTAACATTGAGAGAGAGTGGGGAAAGCTGCACAGAGAATTAGAAAAGAAAGATGGTTCTTCCAATGGAGTCAGTTTTTCTTTTAGAACTTACAACGAAATAAAAGATCTGATAAGAGGTCACCATGCAGAAGAAGTGAAACACAAGGTTGAGAAACTGAGGCATGATAATCTTGTCAAGAAGGTGGAAAAGAAACTTGTCTCTTCTCAGAAAAAAACTATTGATAGCTGAACATGGTTTGGTTAAGGTGGAAGAGTGTTTACAGGTAGGAGAACAGCTGAGAGCTCAAACTGAAATAATGAAGAAAATAGAAGACTTGAGAGTGAAAAATCTTCTGACTGATGTGAGATTCGAGCATGTTTCTTGACAAGAAACATTGTTGTATTCAAGCGAGCAGATGAAAGAAGATGAACTATTATGCAGATATGTATGCCTAGCCTGTCTTCTGTTTCTTGAGTATAGTCCTCCAGTTCAGGTCAGAGACACAACACTCAACACTACTATTCACGAAAGAGAGACACGAGACGAGATTCACAAAAAGACAGTGTGATGGAGAGGCCAGAGGAGGCAGCCGCTCAGAAGGTGCGAGAGGAAGCCGCAGACGAGTGCTTTTCCTGAAACATGAGGGTTGTTAGACATTGAAGCGATACGAGATTGGAGGAGATAGGCGAAACCTTCAGAGAAGATTTTAATATCTCTTACAAAGGGTCTAGGCTTTCTCATTCGATGAGGAGCTGGGAAGAGAGCAAGCTAACTTCTGTTTTTTTGAAAGCTGTGGAGAGAGCTGGATACAAGACGATTTCTCCTATTCAGAGCTGGATGCACGACTTAGATGAAGATGGTGATGTGGTCATAGCTGTCTGTTTCAGGAGCAAGCTATTTTCATGTTCGGTGACAGATATTGAAAAGGTTGTGCCGTTTCATTATGGGCAAGAGATTCATATGATACTAGCTATCACCCAACCACGACTTTGATGGTCAAACGAGACACCAACAACTATTGGTAAATTAATGAGAATCAACATAGATGGGACTACGAGTGCACATGTGACTGGTAGACAGACATTGAGGAAGGTTTCACTTGAAGATGCAGAACTGCTATCAGTTTGTGAACTTGGTGACTAGGTGTGTTTAGAACCAGGCCTAGGAAGCATGGCAAGCTATGATTGGTTTAGTAAAGGAAGAGAGAGTATTGACGTTGTTCATAGCATACAAGAAGCATGTTACTTGGATATGGCTTGTTTTTTTCCGTAAAGGAAGATGGAGTACTCATTACACAGATTTAGAGAAGATTCCATATTTGAAAGCTGGCCAATTTGTGCATTTCTACAAAGGCTTGGTGATACTTCCAAAAGTGGCATGTCATCAAGTGATTGTGATGCATGTTCCTTTCAAAGGTGATGATACCAAAAGGATCTTTCAAGAATGTAAAGTTGTTAAAACTATCTTGCAAGATGCTGGAGTCCGTGCTATAGTAGATGAACAAGACAACTATGCTTGCAGCTGGAAGTATGCAGACTGGGAGATAAAAGGTGATCTTTTGAGAATTGAGATTGGTCCAAGAGAGTTGGAAAAAAATCAGGTGAAAATATTAAGGCGTGTGTTGGTGTCAAAAACAGTAATCTCAAAATCAACGTCTACGATAATTTCTGTTAAACCTCGAGAAGTCGTTTATAAAATTTGAGAAGCCGTTTTATAAAACTCGAGAAGCCGTTTTATAAAACTCGAGAAATTGTTATATAAAATTCTAATAAATTTCCGAACAAAGGAAATCCGCGGAAAACTCGGAAATCGTTATCTCGAAAGAATGAAACAAACGCCGATTACACGATCATCCGAGTTAAGTACAAAACCGGTAAAAACCGCATCCGCCGCAAACCGCGAGCTGGTTCGGCCGAACTAGCTCGCCGTACGGCGAGCTAAGTGGCCTCGAGCTAGCTCGCCGTACTGCAAGCTAGCTCGCCGTACTGCGAGCTATCTCGACCAAAGCTAGCTCGTCGTACAGGGAACTATCTCGACCAAGACTAGCTCGCCGTACGGCAAGCTGAACCGGTCTGGTTCGGTCCGTCATACGTCGAGCTAATTATCCCGAACCTCGATCTCCCACGTCCTCGATTTAAGGCATACATCCTTCGACATGACCATATGTTCCGAACCACGGTCGAAATATCTCTCGATTCGTCTTGATCCGTCCTATCGTTTTCTCGAAAGAAAGGAAATCGTATAAAACGGAAACGGTTAAACAAAACACCAAACATTTTCCTAAACTATACGATTTACTCGAGATTTTTCGTGAGAAATTGTAAAAAACGCGTTTTTAATAAAACTTCGAGTGAATCATAGAAAGCGGCAACGATTAACCGAAACATCAAACATTGCCAAATTTTACGATTAACTCGAGAAACTTATTTAAAAATGACATTGCGTCAGGAAATGATCTCGTATAAAGTCGTAAAACGGTTTTACCGCAAAACGGCTCGAAAAGACCTAAAAACGCGATAAAAGCTATCTTGCGAAGATAGCTTTTACGAAGTCTAACCCGAAGNTACGATTAACTCGAGAAACTTATTTAAAAATGACATTGCGTCAGGAAATGATCTCGTATAAAGTCGTAAAACGGTTTTACCGCAAAACGGCTCGAAAAGACCTAAAAACGCGATAAAAGCTATCTTGCGAAGATAGCTTTTACGAAGTCTAACCCGAAGATACGACGACGTTTTGATGATTTACTCGCAGAAAGAAGATAAATGTCAAATTTGATGATAAATGTCAAGTTTGAAAATAAACATAAGTTTTCCGGAGGAAAAAAAGAAAGATCGAAATAAATGGAAGATTCACGATAAACTCGAATCTGGGCGAAATGGAAGGACCAAACCGCCAAGGAAGGGAGTATACAAGCAAGAGACAGAGGACATAAGCGAGGGGAAAAAAAATAAACCTAGGGAGGTGGGTGTTAGCTTAGGCGAGTTTAGGACTTAGGTGTTTAGACTAGCAAGTCGGATCCTTAGAACGTTTTGACGTCTAAGTTCCGCGATTCTCTTTGTAACAGCATTCAATCTCTTATTCAATAAAAGCTCTTACGCAAATTCTTTATCTGTATTCTGTTCGTCGTTATTCTTGTTCATCTATATTCTGTTAACTTCGTACGTTTTAGTGATTTCCGCAGAGATCCAGGACCTCGGGAGAATTAGGGTTCTCCCTAAGTTTCCATAATTGACGGAAAATCGACGGTGTGAATTTTGGTTCCCACAGTTTGGCGCTAGAAGGTGGGGGGGGGTCGGATTCTCTTACACATAATCGCTGAAACAAACAGATATGCCTAACTTAAACGGCGACGTTATCTCGTTCAAGGAAAGATCAACGATCGATTCAATCAAACCTCTCAACGAGCTTCTTGTCATCGAGCTGAGGATCCAGAATATGGATGTCGCAAGGATATTTGTCGATACCGGAAGCTTGGCTGATATCATCTTCGAAAACACTCTCGAGAGAATGAAAATCGATCTGTCCGGAATCGCGGAAAACGCAAGCCCGCTAGTAGGACTCTCGGGAGAAATCACTATGACTCTCGGCACAATCAATCTTACGGTTCGCGCCGGAAGCATAGCAAAAATCGTCGAATTCCAAGTTGTCGATTGACCCATGTCCTACAACGCAATCGTAGGGACACCGTGGTTAAACGCGATGTGAGCGGTTCCATCGACGTATCATATGTGTCTTAAATTTCCGACTCAGTGCGGAATCGAGACAATATGGGGAAATCGGAGAACCTCGCAGGTTTGCTATCTCGCGGATTTAAAACGGAAAAATCTGCCGACTGACGCTTCTTCCAAAAAAAAAAAAGAAATCGTCTGCCCTCGACAACGCGCCAGAGAAAGATCAAACAGAAATCTTCTGGCAGTTGCGAGTAGCCGAGGCATTGGAAGGAAAATGCGAGCCAACCTGCGAGCTTGTCATCTCGGTGTACAACGATGAAGCATTCCCAGAACACTGCGTCGAAATTGGTGCGAACCTGAGCGAGACCTTAAAAGCCGAAATCCTGACATGTCTGAAATGAAACTCGAACATGTTCTCATGGACTGCGGAGGTTATGCTAGGAATCGACATTAACATCACATGTCACGAACTCAATGTTGACCCAACATCCAAACCCGTCAAACAAAAAAGACGGAAACTGGGGCCGGAACGCGCCGAGGCAGTCAACATTGAAGTCGACAGACTCCTCAAAGTCGGATCGATCACAGAAGTCCGATCTCCCAACTGGCTCGCAAATCATGTCGTCGTTAAGAAAAAGAACAGAAAGTGGCGAGTTTGCGTTGATTTCACCGATCTCAATAAAGCATTTCCGAAAGATAGTTATCCGCTGCAACACATCGATCGCCTGGTCGAGGCAACCGCAGGGAACAAACTCTCATCTTTCATGGACGCTTTTTCAGGGTACAATCAGATCATGATGAATCCTGACGATCGAGAAAAAACCGCGTTCATAGCTGATCGCGGAACCTACTGCTATATAGTAATGCCATTCGGCCTTAGGAATGCCGGCGCGACTTACCAACGACTCCTCAATCGCATGTTCGCCGAACAACTCAGAAAAACAATGGAAGTGTACATCGACGACATGCTCGTAAAATCACTCGAAGAGCAAGATCATGTCGCGCACCTCCAAGAATGTTTCGAGAGACTCAAACTTCATAACATGAAGTTGAATCCTGCGAAGTGTCGGTTTGCCGTCGCATCCGGAGAATTCTTAGGATATCTCGTCACTTACCGAGGGATCGAAGCCAACCCGAAACAAATTACGGCGTTGATAGAAATGGTATCCCCTAAGACGAAACACGAACTACAAAGATTAATCGGTAGGGTCGCAGCACTTAACCACTTTATCTCGCGGTCAACGGAAAAACGCCTTCCATTTTACGAAACATTAAAAGGAAACAAAAAGTTCGAGTTGTCAGAAGAATGCAAAAATGCTTTCCAACAGCTAAAGCATTACCTAGCTACCCCGCCAGTACTCGCAAAACCCGTAGAAGGAGAACCATTATTTCTCTACATCTCAGTATCAGCAGCCGCTCTTCCTCATACGAGAAGAACGCGGCAAACAAAAACCGATCTTTTACGTAAGTAAAACGCTGCTGGACGCAGAAACACCATATCCGATGATGGAAAAACTGGCGCTAGCCGTAGTCATGTCGGCAAGAAAACTAAGACCGTACTTCCAGTCCCATACTATCGTTGTGCCCACTTTGTTCCCTCTCTGCACTATTCTGCATAGCCCCAGCCAATCAGGAATATTAGCAAAATGGGCAATCGAACTAAGTTAGTACGACATCGAATATCGCGCAAAGACTTGTGCGAAATCGCAAGTGCTCGCAGATTTTATGGTAGTACTCCCGACGGGGGGCACACCAGACCAGGAACCGAATTCACCTTGGATCCTATATGTCGACGGATCTTCATCCAAACAAGGCTCCGGGAACGGTATCCGACTTGCATCCCCGACGGGAGAAATATTAGAGCAATCGTTTCGATTGGTCTTCCACGCTTCAAACAACGAAGCAGAATATGAGGCTTTGGTTGCAGGATTGCAACTAGCTCGCGGTCTAAAGATACGCAATCTCCACGCTTACTGCGATTCTCAGTTGGTAGCAAGACAGTTCAGCGGAGAATACGAGGCGAGGGACGAAAGAATGGAGGATTATCTAACCTTAGTCAAGGATCTAACCCAAAAGTTTGATCAATTTGCCCTTACTAGGATTCCTCGAGCCGAAAATGCCCAAGCAGACGCCCTGGCCGCCTTGGCATCAAGCTCGGATCTAGGTTTGAGCAGGGTAATTCCCGTCGAATTCATCAAACACCCTAGCATCGGACCACCTGTAGTCATAAACCTGATCAACGAACCAGAAGACAATATCAACAAAAACGATGATCGTCCAGCCGCAGATGAGTCCGATTACGGGTTTGATCGACCATGGATGGAAATGGTCCTCGCATACATCACCAACGGAGATCTCCCATCAGAAAAATGGGCAGCCCGAAATATAAAGACTCAGGCCGCACGGTACGTTCTAGTCGACGGAGAACTCTATAAGTGGAGATTCTCCGGACCACTTATGACCTGTTTATGTCACTCAAATGTTTAATCCTAAGGAGTGATTTACTCTCTCAAATAAGAGGTTCAGTCGTAGTACTTAGGGATCGAATCCACAAGGAACTAGAGTCACAAAAGATATAATCCTAAGTGATTAAGCTAGGTTGAAAATGTTTAAAACAATAAATAAAATTTGGTAGCAATGGTAAGTTGCTAATGAAAATAGGTTTTGGGTTTAAAAACAATGAAAGAAAGTTGTTAGATTCAAGGTTACTATTCAGAAAATCAGGATTATAAATCTATGGATGTCTTAACGAATTGCTAGCAAATATATGAGAACTTCAATCCTTAGACAAATCTATAGCTGTCGCTATTAGACTCGCCCAATGATCTGATTGCCGACAGTATCGATCGACGTTGCTATCACAGTTTCGATCGATATATGTTTTGCCGTCGATCGATGACTGTATAGGATTATCGATCGATATAGCATCAGATCGAATTGAAACTGTGTTCACCCGAGAATTTCTATTAAACCGCCTATCACACGTGCCTAATAGAGTCTGGGTTTAGCCAAATGATTTCAGGATGATGACTATTATATTAGTCACTCCATAATCATAACTCTAGGTAGCAAATCTATAAGCATTAGGGTTCATTGGGATAATGAATATAACAACTCAACACTCCATAGTTGGGGCTAATCCCTCAAAACTATTTGAACCCCAAATCTAACAAATGAATCTACTCAGACATAGCCAAGAGATTCATAGCCAAAGAATAAGATGAAAAGAAAATACTTTATTGCTAAGTATAAAACTGAATACAAAACTTTGATAAAAACTCAATACTTTCTTATTTGATCTAATGGTGTTCTTTCTAAGGCTCATAGACATAACTATAAATATGAGTACAATTAGGTTAAAAACTCGTCAGGGGGAATCTTGTAATTTGGTGAGAACTTGGGCTTCAAGTCGGCCAAGTAAATCTTGCTCATCACGCTCTGTATCAATCGATGTTACATGGTGTACATCGATCGATGGAGTATCTCGACTTCAACTTCTACGGAATCGTCATCGATCGATTAGACAAGGTGTGTATCGATCGATTACACAAGGTGTGTATCGATCGATATGTGTCTCTCAATGTCGGATCTTCACAATCATCTTGGAGAACTCTCCCTTTAAGCTCCATAAGGCACTTAAATCATCACTTTACTACAAAATGCTCCTGAACCTGAAAACATACCTAATAGACTCCAAAACATAAATAATTATTATAAAAACATATCAATACCATGACCAAAAACATGTCAAAATCATGGTATATCAACTCCCCAGACTTAACCTTTTGTTTGTCCTCAAGCAAACCTTAAGTTAGTCTTTGTAAGAAGTTTAAAAACAGCAGGGACTCAATCAAAATCTCAACTTCAAAATCATCACCTCTTACTTTGTTGCAAGCCACATCTCATATCTATCAACTAAAGAAGTACATTATACCATGTCCTAGCTTAGCAACCAAATACATCTAGCCAATCAACTTAAACATTCCTTGTCTGTCTATCCCCTCTACTGATTTCATTTATGCATAGAAATAAAGGTGTAGGCTTTACCTTGGGAGTATCGATCAAGGAACACATAGATTCAACTCAAACAAGTTTCAGGCATTCTCATCCTGGTTCCCTTTCTTTCTTTATCCCCCTTCTCTGAATCCCAAATCTTTCTTTCTCTTTTTCTTTTAATATATATCAATCCCAATGAACAATTAATGTTCATCTTATTGATCTTTCTTGACAAAGTGTAAGCGAATAGTGGGGTCATAGATAATGTACCTCTCCCTCGCTTTGATCATTCCTTTGATTTAGAATAGTGGGGTCATAGGTAATGTACCTCTACCTCTGCCTCTCAGGAAATCATATCGTCTTTTATTCTCTTGGGATGCCGAAGGAAGGAAAGAAGGAAATCAAAATTTTTGAGATTTTTACCTTCCAGACTTGCAGGAGGATTCCGATCCCTTGTATACCAATCCCCAAGACAGGCAGTAGATGTCAGGTTAAGTTGGAAATCAGCTTTGGTTCTTCCAAACAATGATGAAAGTGTTGTCATAGGTGATCGGTGATCCACTCTAGCATCTATAGTACTTTCTGCAATCAACAAATCTAAGAATGGTGCTAAAGAGTGGTAAGATAAAAAGTAAGACTTTGAAAATTTTTCCCTTTCTTGACTCAATAAAACCAATTTTTGAAAACTTTTATAGATAAGATCAAAAAGAGGTAAAGTAGCATCAATAATCATCTCCCCCAGACTTAAATCATACACTGTCCTCAGTGTATAATCAGTCAGAGTAAGAGCATAATAAAAATTATATGTGTAACTGATATCGAAGTTGTGAACGATACCTGACCGATATGGATATCAATCGATGGTGAGTCGCCATCATCGATCGATGCGTGTAGGTATGTGTCGAGCGATACCGACTGGTTTGTATCGGTCGATAGGTAGTTATCGGATGTCTATTTTCCTAACAAAATTAAAAAAGAAAGTAATAAGTAAAAATAAAATAAAATAAAGAAATGAAATACCTAACAGTGGAATTGCCTCCCACTTAGCGCTTGGTTAAAGTCAGTTAGCTTGACTATGGAATTATGGTGGCTAGTGAGGTGGGTTGCAGGTACTTGTTGGGAAATAAGTATTCTCCTTGTCTTGTGTTTCTTAAAACCATGAAGTTAAAAAGCTTCTTGTGGCTTTCTCACTTCTGGTCATACTAGTCTTCAAACCATAAACTTCGGTTTGGATCCTTTCCAACTGTTGGTGTCAAAAACCGCACTCTCGAAATCAACGTCTACGATAACTTCTGTAAAAGAGGGATCATTACTTTCCGCAAAAGTGGTTTTATAAAACTTGAAGAAAGCGTTTTATAAAACTCGAGAATCGTTTTATAAAACTCGAGAATCGTTTTATAAAACTCGAAGAATCATTTTATAAAACTCGAGAATGGTTTTATAAAACTCGAGAATCGATTTATAAAACTCGAGAATCGTTTTATAAAACTCGAAGAATCGTTTTATAAAACTCGAGAATCGTTTTATAAAACTCGAGAATCGATTTATAAAACTCGAAGAATCGTTTTATAAAACTCGAGAATCGTTTTATAAAACTCGGGAATCGTTTTATAAAACTCGAAGAATCGTTTTATAAAACTCGAGAATCGTTTTATAAAACTCGAGAATCGATTTATAAAACTCGAGAATCGTTTTATAAAACTCGAAGAATCGTTTTATAAAACTCGAGAATCGTTTTATAAAACTCGAGAATCGATTTATAAAACTCGAAGAATCGTTTTATAAAACTCGAAGAATCGTTTTATGAAACTCGAGAATCGTTTTATAAAACTCGAAGAATCGTTTTATAAAACTTGAGAAATCGTTTTATAAAACTTGAAGAATCGTTTTATAAAACTCGAGAATCATTTTATAAAACTCAAAGAAACGTTTTATAAAACTCGAAGAATCGTTTTACGAAACCGCAAAAAACCGAAACAGCCGTAAAACGCGAACTAGTCACGACTAGTTCGCCGATGGGCGAACTAAGGACACTCCACTAGTTCGCCCATCGGCGAACTAAGCCGGCCCGGCATAGTTCGCCGATGGGCGAACTAAGAATCACTCCACTAGTTCACCCATCGGCGAACTAAGCCGGGCTTAGTTCGCCGATGGGCGAACTAAAAACTTCTCGGATATCCCGCGCCTCGATCTCCCGCATCCCCGATTCAAAACTTACGTCTTTCGACACGATCACATTCTAAACTACGGCTAAAACATCTCCCGTTCCATCTCGATCCGACTTACCGTTCGAGTTTTACGATAAAAACCGTAAAACTTCGCTTTCTCGGAAAGAACTCGAGGAAATCGTATAAAACGGCAACGGTTAAACGAAACACCGAACATTGCCTAAACTATACGATTTATTCGAGATTTCTCGTTAAAATCATAAAAACGTGTTTTTAATAAAAAAAAATGCCGAGTAAGTCGTAAAAACGTGTTTTTAATAAAAAGTCGAGTAAATCGTAAAACCTTGTGATTAACTCGAGTAATTTATTAAAAACGACGTCAGATCAGGAAACGATCCCGTAGAAAGTCGGAAAACGGTTTTTATCGCAAAACGGCCCGGAAGGACCTAAAACGCGATAAAAACCCATCTCGCGATTTGAATGGAATCTAACCCGCAGATTTGATAACGTTTTGACGGTTTATTCACAGAAGGAAAATAAAGGCAAGTTTGAAGATAAATAGAAGATTTCCGCGGAAGAAAAGGAAGGATCAAGAAAAATGGAAGATTCCCGAAATACTCAAATCCGGCAAAATGGAAAGATCGAACCGTCAAGGCAAGGAGTATATAAACCAGAGGCGTAGGGTAGAAGCAAGGGGACGAAAATCACACCTAAAAAGACGGCTGTTAGCTTAGGAATTTAGGACTTAGCATTTAGACTAGCAATTCAGATCCTTAGAACGTTTCGACGCCTAAGTTCTTCAATTCTTCTTGTAACAGTTGTCGATTCTAATTTAATAAAAGCTTTCGCACAAATTCTTACTCTCTGTTCTTTATTGTTCATCCAAATTCTCTTGAATTCGTTTGTTTTAGTTGTTTTCGCAGAGATCCAGGACCTCGGGAGAATTAGGGTTTCATCCTAAGTTTCCATATTTGACGGAAAATCGACAGTGTGGATTTCGGTTCCCGCAGTTTGGAGCTAGAAGGAGGGGGGGGTCGGATTCTCTTACACAATAATCGCTGAAACGAACGAGAAATAACATGCCTAATCTGAACGGCGACGTCATCTCGTTCGAGAAAAGGGCAACGATCGATTCGGTCAAACCTCTCAACAATCTTCTCATCGTTGAGCTGACGATCCAGAATATGGATGTCGCAAGGATATTAGTCGATACCGGAAGCTCGGCTGATATCATCTTCAAAAATACTCTCGAGAGAATGAAAATCGATCTGTCTGAAATCGCGGAAAACGTAAGCCCGCTAATAGGACTCTCGGGAGAAATCACTATGACCCTCGGAACGATCAACTTGGCAGTTCGCGCCGGGAGCATAATGAAAAACGTCGAATTCGAAGTCGTCGACCGACCTATGTCTTACAACGCAATCGTAAGGACACCGTGGTTAAATTCGGTGCAAGCGATTCCGTCGACGTACCATATGTGTCTCAAGTTCCCAACTCCGAACGGAATCGAGACTATATGGGGAAACCGACGAACTTCGCAGGTTTTCTACGCCGCGGATTTAAAACGAAAAAATCTGCCGGTCGATATCTCTTCCAAAAAGAAAAAGAAGTCGACGTCCCTCGACAACGCCCCAGAGCAAGATAAAACAGAACTCTTCTGGCAGTTGCGAGCGGCCGAGGCTTTGGAAGGGAAGCGCGAGCCAACCTGCGAACCCGTCATCTCGGTATGTGTCGAAATCGGTGCGAACCTGAGTGAGACCTTAAAAGTCGAACTCCTGACATGTCTGAAACGAAACTCGAACACGTTCGCTTGGACTGCGGAAGATATGCCAGGGATCGACATAAACATCACATGTCATGAACTCAACGTTGACCCGACATCCAAACCCGTCAAACAAAAAAGACGAAAACTGGGGCCGGAACGCGCCGAAGCGGTCAACAGCAAAGTCGACAGACTCCTCAAAGTAGGATCGATCACAGAAGTTCGATATCCTGACTGGCTCGCCAATCCCGTTGTCGTAAAGAAAAAGAATGGAAAATGACGAGTCTGCGTCGATTTCACCGATCTCAATAAAGCGTGTCCGAAAGATAGTTATCCGCTGCCGCACATTGATCGCTTAGTCGAGGCAACCGCGGGAAACAAACTCTTATCTTTCATGGACGCCTTCTCGGGATACAATCAGATCATGATGATTCCCGACGATCGGGAGAAACCGCATTCATAGCCGATCGTGGAACCTACTGCTATAAAGTAATGCCTTTCGGTCTAAAGAATGCTGGCGCGACTTACCAACGGCTCGTCAACCGAATGTTCTCCGAACAACTCGGAAAAACGATGGAAGTGTACATCGACGATATGCTCGTGAAATCGCTCAAAGAGCAAGACCACGTCATACACCTCGAGGAATGTTTCGAGAGGCTCAACCTTCATAACATGAAGTTGAACCCGGCAAAGTGTCGGTTTGCCGTTGTGTCTTGAGAATTTCTAGGGTACCTCGTCACTTACCGCGGAATCGAGGCTAACCCGAAAAAAATCACGGCGCTAATAGAGATGGTCTCTCCCAGGACGAAACGCGAAGTACAAAGACTGACCGGCAGGGTCGCAGCACTTAACCGTTTTATCTCGCGATCAACGGACAAATGTTTACCTTTCTACGAGACATTAAAGGGAAACAAAAAGTTCGAATGGTCAGAGGAATGCGAGAAGGCTTTCCAACAGCTGAAACATTACCTAGCTACCCCGCCAGTACTCGCGAAACCCGTAGAAGGAGAACCATTATTCCTCTATATCGCAGTATCAACGACCGCCGTCAGTGGCGTCCTTATCCGGGAAGAACGCGGCGAACAAAAGCCAATCTTCTACGTAAGTAAGACACTACTGGACGCGGAGACGCGATATCCGATGATGGAGAAAATGGCTTTGGCCGTGGTCATGTCCGCAAGGAAACTTAGACTGTATTTCCAATCTCACACCATCGTCGTTCCCACCTCATTCCCTCTCCGCACCATTTTGCACAATCCCAGCCAATCGGGAAGGTTGGCAAAATGGGCGATCGAGCTGAGCGAGTACGATATTGAATACCGCTCAAAGACTTGCGCGAAATCACAAGTTCTTGCAGACTTCATAGTGGAACTCCCGACGGGAAGTGCGTCCAACCAAGAGCCGAACTCGACCTAGATCTTGTACGTTGACGGATCCTCGTCCAAACAAGGTTCTGGGATTGGCATCCGACTTGCATCCCCGACGGGAGAAGTATTGGAACAATCATTCCGATTGATTTTCCACGCTTCAAACAACGAAGCCGAGTATGAGGCCTCGATCGCAAGACTACGATTAGCTAACGTACTAAAAATTCGTAACCTTCACGCGTACTGCGACTCCCAACTAGTGGCTAGCCAATTTAGCGGGGAATACGAAGCAAGGGACGAAAGAATGGAAGCGTATCTGATCTTGGTAAAAAATCTAACTCAGAAGTTCGATCAATTCGCTTTGACTAGAATTCCTCGAGCAGAAAACGCCCAAGCAGACGCTTTGGCCGCCCTAGCATCCAGCTCGGATCCTTGTATGAGCAGGGTAATTCCCGTTGAATTTATCAAACACCCTAGCATCGGACCGCCCATAGTCATAAATCTGATCAACGAACCAGAATGTGGAGGAAGACCACCCTGTCGAAGATCAGTCCGATTACGGATTCAATCGTCCGTGGATGGAAACAATCCTCGCATATATAACCAACGGAGAACTTCCGTCAGAAAAATGGGCGGCCCGAAAGATAAAAATCCAGGCCGCACGGTACGTCGTAATGGACGGAGAACTTTACAAATGGAGGTTCTCCGGACCACTGATGACTTGCGTCCAAGGGGAGAAAGCGCGGCAGGTTATGCAGGAAGTGCATTCCGGATCTTGCGGAAACCATTCTGGCGGGAGATCCCTCGCAATAATAATCAAGCGCCACGGATATTTCTGGCCAACGATGGTAAAAGATTGCGAGGATTTTTCGCGAAAATGCGAGAAATGTCAGCGGCACGCTCCGACTATTCACCCACCCGCCGAGGTCCTTTCATCTATCTCGGCACCATACCCTTTCGCTCTCGTATACGGAACGGAATGCATGATTCCCGCAGAAGTCGAGTTCCCAGGAGTACGTAGGAGACTGCTCCCGGAAAGAGAAGAGGCAAACAACCTAATGCTTCTCGACGAACTCGACCTGATTAACGAACGGCGGGATCAGGCACTCGTTCGAATTCAAAATTATCAGCAATCGGCCGCCAAGTACTATAACGCAAACGTACGTAACCGCAGATTTCACGAAGGCGAGCTAGTCTTACGAAAAGTCTTCCAGAACACCGCAGAACGAAACGCCGGTAAACTAGGAGCAAACTGGGAAGGACCGTACAAGGTCATAAAAGTAGTCCGACCCAGCATACGAAATCGCAAACATGCAGGGCAACAAAATTCCCAGATCCTGGAACGCGATGCACCTCAAAAAATACTACCACTAGGCGGCACGCCCGCACAAAACTGAACTACGAGACGGCTTGATCCCCTCGAAAGGGTACGTTGGCATCTTGTCGCAAGATAAGACCAGCTGTCCCCCTCGTTCAAAAGGGAGGGAGTAGGTGAGTATACATATACTCGTATACTCCCAAAATTTCAAAACTCGAAATTTCTCAAACTTTTTCAGCAAACGCATCGAAAGAAAAAACGAAATTCTGAATATAGCGAGACGTCGCCAATGTTCAGAAAAAACGTTCCTCTCCAAAAAAAAACAATAAACAGTCCGTCTGCGACTATAAAATACGCAAAACTTCTTAATATACTTATCCTTCGCGAAGGCCCAAATTGTGCAAACATCTACCGCTTAAAAATAGTTCGTTGCTGATCACAACGAACTCGCAACAGTCTTAAACAAACTTAAGTTATCTCGCAGAGATAGCTCTCGAACACCCGACACAAGGGTAATAGCGCTATAAAAGAAATCCAAACTTTTGGTCAGCACTTCCGGGCAACTTAGAAATTGTTCCCGGTTAGATGCTCGGTTCCAACCAGACGAATCGTATAAGCCGAGAACCTATCACGGATTCTAAATCGGTATGGAATCAGGTTAAAATCGCAACAGGCAAAACGAAAGCCGACTAGTCATCGCATAGCCTTAACCCGAAAGTAAACCTAGGTCTTGCCCTAAACCCAGCACACTGGTCGCTAACGTCTCAAGGCATGAATCGAGATCCTAAAGGCATGTCTCTTCGTCTATATCTAAACGCACACTCGATTTANATGGAATCAGGTTAAAATCGCAACAGGCAAAACGAAAGCCGACTAGTCATCGCATAGCCTTAACCCGAAAGTAAACCTAGGTCTTGCCCTAAACCCAGCACACTGGTCGCTAACGTCTCAAGGCATGAATCGAGATCCTAAAGGCATGTCTCTTCGTCTATATCTAAACGCACACTCGATTTACTGAAAATCCTAAAACAAGCAAACGAATAAGGCGATCCACTAAGGGAACGAAATGCGAGACGACAACTCGCGGACCTCCCACAATATCGACTCAAATCAGAAGGTTCAAATAAAATTGATTATCCATTACGAAAATAAAAAGTTGCCGAAGCAACAGGGGATTCAAAGCCATAGAAGGCCAGTCCCGAACGAGTACAAAAGCCGCACTCGGCCAAATACATAAAAATCTAATTTTTTTTTTAAAAAAAGTCTCATAAGAGACTACAACTTCAAACATTCTCCGCATATGGAGCCTCATCCTCATCCATCGCATTACCTTCACCTTCGACAGCAACCTCCGGGTCGTCACTCTTGTCCGCATCAGGCTGAGGTACGTCTTCAGCAGCTAGAATCGGATCGGAATCGCTCCCCTCGACAGGAATAGACCTTTCCGTCACACGGACAGCTGATTCCTCAAAACTCTTCATCTTGCGCTGAAGTCTGCGCAGCTCCGAAGCCTTGGACTTCTTCTCATCCTTCGCTTTGATCAGGGAAACCGCGGTCCTTCCAAGGTCACGATCCAGGTCGCTAATCCGAGCTTCAAGTCGAGACACTTCCGCGGAATGCACTTCTTCTATCGATTTCAGTTCCCTTCGAGTTGAGCCGACCTCTCCTGCGACTCGGCTAACTCTTTGGCTAAACGCTCAACTTCGGACCCGCACTCTTTGATCATCCCATCGATCAACGAAACAAACTAAAAAAAAAAAAAAACCAAGAAAGACGGTCAGCTGCGAACATAATCTTTAAAAACGTATGATTGCGAACCCGTACCTTGGTGCGTTGCTGCGACATCGACATCATGCTCGGTGTCTTGCTAGACGAAGCCCCGGTCTCGGAACCCTTCACGGCTCTCTTTCCCGCAAGAGCATCTGGGTTCGGACGAGTTCTCTTGCGGCTTTTCGCTGAAGCAGGCAGCGTCGCGCTAAGCGCCGGAAGTCCCAAGACAATAACCCTCTTAATCGGAGCAGGAGGTCCCAGAATCGTAACTGGATCAACCGCAGCAGGAGTCGTAACTGATTCAACGGCGGTAGGAGCCACGACCGGTTTGATCACGGCTGGAGACACGACTGACTCTATCATGGTGGGGGCTACGGCTAGTCCGACCTCAGCGGAAACAGTGACGTTTTCGGCTGCAAGGAGGGGCGAAACAGCAGGCGCACCCGACGGTTCGGTGGCAACACCCGCCGAGGGGCCCACTACTGCATCCACCATTTCGTCCAAAATAGCCTTGACTTCTCTTGCAAGGACGGACGAATCCACTGGGGGTACGTCGCTCGACACGGCATCTTCCTCAACGTCGCTACGATCCATCTCGTCTTGAAACAAGAGAAACTCGGAAAGCCGAGCATCCTGCGGATATGCCGGAGGATTGTCACTCGATGGGACCTCACGGTTTTGCTGATCACCTTGGGAAGAAGACATCTTAAGAATTTTTCTAGAGAGAAGTTGGGGAGAAACTTGAAAGATGGAAGATATGAGAAGTAATGATCCAATACTTATAGAAAAAGGAGAGCTCTCCCTCGTAATAAGACGAATCTCAGCCGTAGATTCCGATTAAAATCTAACTTCATCCGACCGCAAAATTTCCTCAAGAAATTGCGGACTAGGGGGCTAATTGTTGGTGTCAAAAACCGCACTCTCGAAATCAACGTCTGCGATAACTTCTGTAAAAGGGGGATCATTACTTTCCGCAAAAGTGGTTTTATAAAACTTGAAGAAATCGTTTTATAAAACTCGAGAATCGTTTTATAAAACTCGAGTATCGTTTTATAAAACTCGAAGAATCGTTTTATAAAACTCGAGAATCGTTTTATAAAACTCGAGAATCGATTTATAAAACTCGAGAATCGTTTTATAAAACTCGAAGAATCGTTTTATAAAACTCGAGAATCGTTTTATAAAACTCGAGAATCGATTTATAAAACTCGAAGAATCGTTTTATAAAACTCGAAGAATCGTTTTATAAAACTCGAGAATCGTTTTATAAAACTCGAAGAATCGTTTTATAAAACTCGAGAAATCGTTTTATAAAACTTGAAGAATCGTTTTATAAAACTCTAGAATCATTTTATAAAACTCAAAGAAACGTTTTATAAAACTCGAAGAATCGTTTTACGAAACCGCAAAAAAACAGAAACAGCCGTAAAACGCGAACTAGTCACGACTAGTTCGCCGATGGGCGAACTAGGAGACACTCCACTAGTTTGCCCATCGACGAACTAAGCCGGCCCGGCTTAGTTCGCCGATGGGCGAACTAAGGACACTCCACTAGTTCATCATCCAGGATGGCATTGATGTTCTTGGCGTGGGCAAACTCATGCTTCTTAAGTGCTTCTCCTCTCTGAAACACTTGGGTCTCTAGCTTCTTCACATGGGTGCTGAGGGCATCTATCTTCGTGGTGAAGGTGGTGTAGATAGAATCGATCTTTCCATTGAATTTTACCTCGAGCTTCTGCTGACTCTCATGTATCTTGTCTATCAATTCCTCCAGTTTAGTATCTTGGGTGGGTGGGTGTGGATTTGAGTAGAAGGCACTTCCATAGCTTCTGTTGTAGTTAGGGTTGTTGCTGCTGAAGTTGTTGGGCTTCTGAGAACTCTGGTTGAAGTTGCTTCTCTGGCCTGTGAAGTTTCTGTATCCGCCTTGGTTTACAGATCTCTGAAAACCAGCTCCACTAATCCAGTTGACATCTTCTTCAACAATGTCTGAATCTTCCACTAAACAGATCCACTAGTTTAGGAGCTTCTGAATGTTGTCTAGCTGTGCTTGAACTTCATTGACGTACTCCTTCCCAATGGATGATGTAGTCTGCGTCATAAAGTTTCTTGTGCTGTTGCTGGAAGCCAAGTAATCAATTAGCTTGATAGCATTCTGAGGATTCCTGGTGGTGAAGTTGCCATCACTAGCTGTATCAAGGGCTCTCTTGAAATTTGGGCTGATGTCTTTGTAGAAAGTACAGAGCAGTTGCACTTTGTTGAATCCGTGGTGTGGGCAGTCTCGCTGGTAGGATTTGAATCTGTTCCAAGTATCCTTGAATGACTCTTCAAGGGCTTGGGTAAATGTAGCAATTTTCTTCCTCCAGTCTTCAGCGCGTGAATCATCAAAGAAATTACGTAGGAAGGCGTGCTTGATATCACTCCAGGTGGTAAGGGAACCTGGTGGTAGTTGTCTCAGCCACTGCAAAGCTTCTCCAGATAGAGAGTACTTGAAAAGCTTGCAGAAAAGGTAGTCTTGAGGGACTCCTTTTGCTTTGACTAGGGTTACAAGATCCTCGAACCTCTCCAGATGGTCCATAGGATGCTCATTGGGCAAACCACAGAAAGGGATTTGTCCTACAAGTGTGTAGTACTGCGGCTTGAGCTCAAAATCTCCTCTCTGAATAGCAGGAGGAAGGATGGCTGATCGGTTTGAATAGAACTGATCCGGACGGTTGTAGTCAGCCAAAGTTCTGGTCTCGTCTACAGGTTGAATGATGCCGATGGGTGCAGTGTCTTCTTCAGTAATGACCTCCTTTTGATCATTCAGCTTCTGACCTGCTGCGTTTCGCAGGTGACCATCTTGATCACGCAGGTCTCCATTCTCATCGGGTATGAGAATCATAGGCGCTACCATGTCTCGCCGGTTAGTATCGATCGATGTAAGGTGAGGTGTATCGGTCGATGTCAAGTGAAGGGTATCGGTCGACGAAACGGTTGTTGATGTCGATCGATGAGGTGGTGTGGGTATCGGTCAACGAACGGTTGTTGATCGTCGGTGGAAAGTGCGTATCGGTCGATTCAAGGTTACTATTCATGGTTACTATTCAGAAGATCAGGATTATAAATCTATGGATGTCTTAACGAATTTCTTGCAAATATATGAGAACTTCAATCCTTAGACAAATCTATAGCTGTCGCTATTAAACTCGCCCATTGATCTGATTGCCGACAGTATCGATCGATGTTGCTATCGCAGTGTCAATTGATATATGTTTTGTCGTCGATCGATGACTGTATAGGAGTATCGATCGATATAGCATCAGATCGAGTTGAAACTGTGTTCACCCGAAAATATCTATTAAACCGCCTATCGCACGTGCCTAATAGAGTCTGGGTTTAGCCAAATGATTTCAGGATGATGACTATTATATTAGTCACTCCATAATCATAACTCTAGGTAGCAAATCTAGAGTAAGCATTAGGGTTCATTTGGATAATGAATATAACAACTCAACACTCCATAGTTGGGGCTAATCCCTCATAACTATTTGAACCCCAAATCTGACAAATGAATCTACTCAGACATAGCCAATAGATTCATAGTAAAAGAATAAGATGAAAAGAAAATACTTTATTGCTAAGTATAAAACTGAAAATAAAACTTTGATAAAAACTCAATACTTTCTTATTTGATCTAATGATGTTCTTTCTAGGGCTCATAGGCATAACTATAAATATGAGTACAATTAGGTTAAAAATTCGCCAGGAGCAATCTGCTGATTTAGTGAGAACTTGGGCTTCAAGTCGGCCAAGTAAATCTTGCTCATCACGCTCTGTATCGATCGATGGTACATGGTGTACATCGATCGATGGAGTATCTCGACTTCAACTTCTACGGAATCGTCATCGATCGATTACACAAAGTGTGTATCGATCGATGTGTGTCTCTCAATGTCGGATCTTCACAATCATCTTGGAGAACTCTCCTTTCAGCTCCATAAGGCACATAAATCATTACTTTACTACAAAATGCTCATGAACCTGAAAACATACCTAATACACTCCAAAACATAGATAATTATTACAAAAACATATCAATACCATGACCAAAAACGGGTCAAAATCATGGTATATCACATGTGTGCAAGGAGAAAAGGCGCTGTAGATAATGCAAGAAGTGCATTCCGGTTCCTGCGGAAACCATTCCGGCTGAAGATCTCTCGCAATAAAAATGAAACGCCACGGATATTTCTGGCCAACGATGATCAAGGATTGCGAGAATTTTGCGCGAAACTGCGAGAAGTTCCAAAGGCACGCTCCAACTATCAATCAGCCAGCCGAAGTCCTCTCGTCCATCTCGCACCGTATCCATTCATGCGATGGTCGATCAATATAGTCGGGCCGATGCACGCATCGAAACAAAAACGTTTCCTACTGGTCTTAACCGACTTCTTTCCCAAGTGGGTCAAAGTAGATTCTTACGCAAGCATCAAAGATGCCCAAAGTCGAGAACTTCGTGTGGAAAAATTTAGTTTGCAGACATGGAGTCCCATACGAAATCGTAACGGACAACAGGTCTCAATTAATCTCGACTAGATTCGAGGCTTTCTGCGAGAAATGGAAAATACGATTGGCAAAATCAACTCCAGGATATCCTCAAGGCGACAGACAAGCCGAGACCATCAATAAAAGTAAAACTATCCTCGACGGCCTTAAAAAAACGCCTCGACGCCAAAAAGGACAAGTGGGCTGAGGAACTCGAGGAAATTTTATGGTCGCACTGCATGATCCGAGGTGAGCAACGGGAGAAACTTATTTTGCCCTCGTATACGGAACAGAATGCATGATCCCAGCAGAAGTCGAATTTCAAGGAGTATGCAGAAGGTTGCTCCCAGAAAGGGAAGAATCGAACAACCTAATGCTTCTTGACGAACTCTACCTGGTTAACAAACGACGGGATCATGCCCTCATCCAAATTTAAAACTATCAGCAAGCGGCAAAGTACTATAACGCAAACGTACGAGGCCGCAGATTTCATGAAGGCGAACTAGTCTTACGAAAAGTCTTCCAGAACACCGCAGAACGAAACGCCGGGAAATTGGGAGCCAACTGGGAAGGACCATACAGGGTCATAAAGGTAGTCCGGCCGGGAGCGTATGAAATCGCGAACATGCAGGGCGCCAAAATTCCCCGATCGTGAAACACGATGCACCTCAAAAAATATTATCACTAGGCAACACGCCCGCAAAATATTGAACTACGAGACGGCTCGATCCCCCCTAAAGGGTACGTAGGCATCGTGACGCAAGACGAGACCAGCTGTCCCCCCTCACTAAACAAGGGGGGAGAGTAGGTGAGTATACATATACTCGTATACTCCCGAAATTTCCAAAACTTTTTTTCAGCAACATAGCGAAAGAAAAAACGAAATTCTGAATATAGCGAGACGTCGCCAACATTCGGAAAACCGTTCTCTCCAAAACACAATGGCAAAAAACAGTCCGTCCGCGACTATAAAAACATATGCTGCTTCTTAAGATATAATTCCTTCGCGAAGGCCCAAACAACGTAAACATCTGTCACCTAGAAATAGTTTGTTGCTGATCACAACAAACTCGCAACAGTCCTAAACAAACTTAAGTTATCTCGCAGAGATAGCTCTCGAACACCCGACACAAGGGTAATAGCGCTATAAAAGAAATCCAAACTTTTGGTCAGCACTTCCGGGCAACCTAGAAACTGTTCTCGGTGAGATGCTCGATTCCAACCAAACGAATCATATAAGCCGAGAACTTATCGCGGATTCTAAATTGGTATGGAATCAGGTTAAAATCGTAACAGGAAAAACGGAAGCCGACTAGTCATCGCATAGCCTCAATCCGAAAGTAAACCTAGGTCTTTCCCTAAACCCAGCACACTGGTCTCTAAGACCACCTCCATCGGAGGCGTTTATAAGGGGTTCTCAACAGAAAAAACAAAAAAAATAAATGGAAAAAGAGAAAATAGAAGAGAACCGCTGTCTTATATAGCACCTTTAGAATTAGTAAAAACCCCTTCCGTGGCCTTTTTTTATTGGCTAAATTCCTTTTTACCTTCTCTCTTCTTCTTCGTCGCTGTTTTTCTTTTTGATCTGGGAAATCTCTTGATCAATGTTCGTTTTCTGTGGTGTGGGAAGGGAAGCATCTTGTAGATAGAACCGTGTTGCTATAAAGGAGATCGCCATGTCGGAGATTTTCATCGTGAGGAAGATCAATCACGTCAACATCATCCGCTTCATCGACATGATTGAGGTTCGTCTTCCTTTTCTCTTCTTGACATGATTGAGGATGTTGTTAAATCGTATAAAGCTCCCATCTTTGAGCTTCGTTTGTTTCTTAAATTTCTTCTTTTTGCTTGGAGTTTTAGAAAATGTCAAATTTTGTGATTGACACTTGTGTTCCTGTAATAGTGGCATGCTTGTTTCAGTATGTTATATATTGTTCTGTGCGGATGATTCATTTTTTGGTTTGTAATACTTGTGTTTTTGGTTTGTGAAGGTACGAGATGGGAAGGAAGCCAGCCAACACCAAGTTGTCCAGCAACAAGACCGTGAGAAGAATCCGTGTCCGTGGAGGTAACGTAAAATGGCGTGGGTTGAGGCTCGGGCAACTACTCATGGGGAAGTGAATCAGTGACCCGCAAGACCAGAGTTCTTGATGTTGTCTACAACGCTTTCAACAACGAGCTGGTCCGGACCAAGACTCTTGTGAAGAGTGCTATTGTTCATGTCGATGCTGCGCCTTTCAAGCAGTGGTACTTGCAGCATTATGGAGTTGAGGTTGGTTGCAAGAAGAGTAATGCCGCTTCGGCCGCCAAGCAGGATGGGGTGGTAACAATTCTTTTCTGTAAACTTGGGTGAATGGGTTTGATTGCTAAAGGATGGTTTTCTGTTTTGTGACATCTGAAGAACATCCTTCAAGGGATGAGAGTGTGACTGAAGGAATGGGATCAGTGTCTATTGATGCTTGGTGATGCCAAGGTTGATGAAGATGGTAATATTTATGACACTAAAGATGGTAACCTGATTTATTTTGATAAAGATGGTGAGGACCGGGAGATCAATGTAAGTTTATTTACCCTTTCTTCAGCGAAATTGTTGGAATTGAAGGTTATGCAAGTACCTTAACTGATGTATGTGGGGTTTGTGTGTTTGCAGATATCATCTGCAATATGCTTTTTAAGGGGGAAAGCATATGGAGCTTTACAAAATCGTTCTCAAGCNCCTGAATCTCGAACTTCATCCCCATTTAGCTTTAACAACAAAACAAAAAAAAACTTTAAGAACCCCTATGAAGTTCTCCCATTGGAGGTGAAAAAAATAATTACACTAAGATAGGTTCTTAACTTCTCAAATCACCTAATTAACTATTAATTTAATCATAGAACCCCATTAAAGGTTCCTACCAATGGACTTGCTCTAACATCTCAAAACATGAATCGAGATCCTAAAGGCATGTCTCTTCGTCTACATCTAAACGCTCACCCGATTTACCAAACATCCTAAAACGAGCAAATGAATAAGGCGATCCACAAAGGAAAAGGAATGCAAGACGACAACTCATGGACCTCCCTCAATATCAACTCGAAACAAAAGGTTTAAACGAAAAACTGATTGTTCATTATAAAAAGTTTCCGAAGCAACAAGGGATTCAAAGCCGTAAAAGGCCAGTCCCGGACAAGTACAAAAGCCATTCTCGGCCAAACACATAAAATCTAATTCTTAAGTCTCCTACGAGACAATAACTTCAGATACACTCCGCACGCGGAGTCTCATCCTCATCCATCGCATCACCAATTCCCGCAACAACACCTTCACCTTCGTCAGCAATCTCTGGATCGTTGCTCTCACCTGCATCAGGCTGAGGGGCGCCTTCGGCAGCAAGAGTCGGGTCAGAGTCGCTTCCCTTGTCAGGAACATACCCTTCGGTCGCACGGACCGCCAATCCCTCAAAAATCTTCATCTTGCACTGAAGTCTGCGCAGCCCCGAAGCCTTGGACTTCTTTGCATCCTTCGCCTTGAGCAGAGAAATCGCAGTCTTTCCGAGATCACGCTCCAAGTCGCTGATCCTAGCCTCGAACCGAGACACCTTCGTGGAATTCACATCCTCTATCACCTTCAATTTCCCCTCGAGCTGAGCGGACCTCTCCTGCGACTCGGCCAACTCCTTGGCTAAACGCTCGACCTCAGATCCGCATTCTTTGATCATCCCATCGATCAACGAAACAAACTGAAAAGCCAAGATAGACGATCAGACACCAATTAAAATAATAATCCTTTTAAACGTGTACTCGCGAACCTATACCTTGGCACGGTGTTGCGACATTGAACCCAAGCTTGGCGCGTTGCTCGACAAAGCTCCAGTCTCTGGACCCTTCATGCCTCTCTTTCTCTTGGGAGCATCGGGGTTCGTGCAAGGTCGCTTACGACCTCTGGCTGAAGCAGCCAGCGTTGCACTAAGCGCCGGAATTCCCAGAACGATCACCCTCTTGGCCGGAGGAGGAGGCTTCAAAGTCGTGACCGGCTCGACCTCGGTAGGAGCCGCAACCGTTCCGACCTAGGCAGGAACCGCTACAGTTTCAACTTCGGCAAAGGGCGGAACAGCGGACGAACCCGACGGTTTGATAACGGCGCCCGTTGAAGGTTTCACTACGGCACCCGCCGTTTCGTCCAAAATAGCCTTGACCTCTTCCGAAAGAACATATGGGTTCACCAGGGCTGCGCAAGTCGGCACCGTAGTTTCCTCAGCATCGCTGCGATCCATCTCCTCCTGAAACAAGAGGAACTCAGAAATACAAACATCCTGCGAATGCGCCATAGGGTTGTCACTAGCTGAGACCTCATGGTCTTGTTGATCACCTTGGGAAGAAGACATCTTGACAATTTTTCTAGAGAGAAGTTGGAGAGAAATTTGAGAGATGAAAGATATGTGAAGTAATGATCCAATACTTATAGAAAAGAGGAGCTCATCTCTCGTAATGAGACAAAACGCAGCCATGGATTCCGATTAAAACAACTTCAGTCGCCCGCAAAAACCTTCTCCGAAACTTGCGAGCTGGGGGGCTAATTGTTGGTGTCAAAAACCGTAATCTCGAAATCAACGTCTACAATAATTTCTATTAAAAATAAAATCATTACTCTCCGCGAAATAATAAAAATGAGTTTTATAAAACTCGAGAAATCATTTTATAAAACTCGAGAAGCCGTTTTATAAAACTCGAAATCGTTTTATAAAATTCTAGTAAGTTTCCGAACAAAGGAAATTCGCGGAAAACTCGGAAATCGTTATCTCGAAAGAACGAAACAAACGCCGATTACACGATCATCCAAGTTAAGACAAAACCGCGAAAAACCGCATCCGCCGCAAACCGCGAGCTGGTTCGGCCAAACTAGCTCGCCGTACGGCAAGCTAGGGTCGTCCTGTTTAGCTCGCCGTACGGCGAGCTGAACCGGTCTGGTTTGGTCCATCGTACGTCGAGCTAATTATCCTGAACCTCGATCTCCCACGTCCTCGATTCAAGGCATATGTCCTTCGACATGACCATGTTCCGAACTACGGTCGAAATGTCTCTCTATTCGTCTTGAACCGTCATATCGTTCGAGTTTTACGATTAAAACCGTAAAATGTTGTTTTCTCGAAAGAACTCAAAGAAATCCTATAAAACGGAAACGTTTTAACAAAACACCGAACATTGCCTAAACAATATGATTTGCTCGAGATTTTTCGTGAGAAATCGTAAAAATGTGTTTTTTAATAAAACTTCGAGTGAATCATAAAAAATGCGTTTTTTAATAAAACATCGAACATTGCCAAGTTTTACGATTAACTCGAGAAACTTATTTAAAAACGACATCGCGTCAGGAAACGATCTCGTATAAAGTCGTAAAGTGGTTTTACCACAAAACGGCTCGAAAAGACCTAAAACGCGATAAAAGCCTATCTTGCGACTTTGACGAAGTCTAAACCGAAGATACGATGACGTTTTGATGATTTACTCGCAGAAAGAAGATAAATTTCAAATTTTAAGATAAATGTCAAGTTTGAAGATAAATAGAAGGTTTCCGCAGGAAAAAAAGGAAAGATCGAAATAAATGGAAGATTCTCGATAAACTCGAATCTGGGCGAAATGGAAGGACCAAACCGCCAAGGAAGTGAGTATATAAGCAAGAGGCAGAGGACAGAAGCAAGGGGACAAAAATTAGATCTAGGGAGGCGGCTGTTAGCTTACCCAAATTTAGGACTTAGGTGTTTAGACTAGCAAGTCGGATCCTTAGAACGTTTTGACGTCTAAGTTCTGCGATTCTCTTTGTGACAGCAGTCAATCTCTTATTCAATAAAAACTCTTATGCAAATTTTTTATCTGTATTATGTTCGTCGTTATTCTTGTTCATCTATTTTATTTTAACTTTGTTCGTTTTAGTGATTTCTGCAGAGATCCAAGACCTTGGGAGAATTAGGGTTTTCCCTAAGTTTCCATAATTGACAGAAAATCAACGGTGTGAATTTCGGTTCCCACAGCGTGACACTGGAGTAAATATGGATGATATTAGAGTGGACTTGGTTAAAAAAAGTGAAGGGTTTGATGGAAGAAATACATAGAGAAGTTTACGTTGTGGCTAAGAGAAAGCTTGATGAAAGCATTCAAAAGGTTGAAACTTGGGATGCTTTTAAGGAAGCTCTGAGACAGAAGAAGTCTTTAGCTCCATGGTGTGATGAAGTAGAGGTGAAAAATGTTGTGTTAGAGAAGTCTTGTGCTTCATTGGTTGGTATATGTTCGACGAGTCCTTCCCAAATTATGGACTCTGTTTTGTTGAATGGATTTAAAGCTGAGGCAAGGTTTGATATTACAGAGGTTTCGAAGACTTCAAGGACTCATGGAAGGTTCAGAGATGTGGTAAAGAGTGTGCATTCAGATGATGAAGAACATGGCAAGCTTAAGAGAAAGAGAAGAACGTGGTATTTACAAAAGAGAGAAACAGTGGTGTTGTGCTCTTGTGACGCTGACAAGGTGGCAGGGACTGAAGCCTTGAGATAGGTCCTATATTAACCATGTGAAGATGAGTTCAAGCTTAAGGGGGATAATGTTGGAATAAGCTTGAAGTAGCTTGGAGAACAAGCTATTTATTTCCTACCGAGTTATGGAATAGGAAATTATCTATTTGTGTGATTCCTAATGAGTTTAGGAAATTGTGAGTTATATATAAGAAGGTGGATATGATGTTGCATAACTTATGGTTTAGAGATTGAGAGATTGTGAGATTAAGGTTTTTGAGTTATTTTTTCTTTAAGAGAATAAGAGAGTTATTCTTATTTATGATCGAGTTCTTGAGGTTTCTAAACTATAAAGCCGTCCTATCAAAACTTGTGTTTTCTTGTAGTGCTCTGGTAACCACTTGGAGGTTGCGGCAACAAAGGTTATGGAAGTGGATCAAACAACACTACCCAACTTCCAGTACCTAAGCTTACTATCATGGTATGGAGGGACAACACTACCTGGACTACAAATTATTTGTTTCTGTTTGGCTTTTTAAATTTTTTTTTTTTTTTTTTTGATAATCTAGTAGCCGACTACTAAGCGTGATCGACTAGCCCACCGGGTCTAAGCCCATGCCATTACATGATTCTTAAGCCTCCACTTAAGGGCCCCTGGTTACGCGAAGTGGTCTGGAGGGCGAGAGCAACCCATGTGAATACCCTCGTGACCCGGAAAAATGTTTGCAGCTGTGGAGATTCGAAGCCAGAATATTGAGGCCGAAGCTCTCTCAGTTGGACATCGTCCCACTACTAGCCCACTTGCGCGGGTTACTTTTAAAAATTTTCTGCAAACATGCTCCAACTGGAAGCTGTGTTATTTTGACTTTAGTTAAGGTAATCTTGACAGTTATTTACATATTTGCAAATAATTTTTTGGTAAAATTCAAGCGTGCATACTTTAGGTTGTCCCTCCATGACGTTACATAGACTTTATACAACGTTGAAAATCAGAACCTGAAAACATTTCATGCGTCTTATCATAAAAGAAAAAAAGATTGAGTATTTTTCACAAAACAATGGCTTGAGCAACTAAAATTTATGTTGTATTACAAGAAGACTCAACTAACAACTCAAGTTGGCAAAATCAACTGAAACTGTTCAACTACGGTCTCCTACTAAGTGCGTATATGGGTCCAATGTGAAACCTACCCTTTTAGGAATGCATTACACTATTTGAATAACGTTCTTTTCCCAAACGGCCATTAAATCTTTACTGAACGTATCAATTTTAAAGCCAATCAAACACAAAATACAATCCAAAATACCAAACATATAAAACCCAGTAACAAGGATCCCACGAAAATTCTATTGTTTATATGTGGGGAGGCCGCTTATGTTAGCAAATGAATCCAAACTCAAAAACAAACACACGTCATGGTCATTTTTTACAAAGCGTCCTTGAGTTATTCAGCGAAACGACGAACTCGCAGCTAACGCTCCTCTGCATATCCAAAAATTTGCAATGCACCAACTCAAGTTTATACACAGCATTAGGTATCGGCGTTTGGTGGTCCAATCGGTTTCGGTCCTGGCGATTCGGATTTTCGGTGTTATGCTCATTAGTACCATTCAGTTTTTTTCTAATTATCGGATCGGGTTCGGCCCGGTTCCTTCCAAGTTCGATTCGGATCGGATCTAACCAATGTTTAAAAGCGTTCAAAAATATATTTTTTAAAACCTCAAAAATTAACAAAAAAAAAATCTAAGTATATAAATTATTTACAAATCTAATTAAAAATTAGTTAAACTATCTAAAAAGTATTCAAAATAACAAATAAAACAAACTACAAAAATATTTTGAATACTCTAAAATATCTAAATCACCTTAACATATATAAAAACCTTAACATATTTAACTAATTTCGGATATCTTCGGATTCTAATTCATATTTTAGTTCGGTTCGGTTTATAACCAAAGTTCAAAGTAGTAAGCTCATAAGTCCCACAAATATTTTCGTAAAACAGTTTGGATTCGGATTCGGTTTCGGTTTTTTTGGTTCGGGTTAAGGTCGGTACTTTGAGTTGCGGTAAAAACGCCCAGTGATATATGGTGTTTTAAGCATATTCTAACAATGTTCTCTAAAGTGTTTTTGAGTCTTTATCGAGTCTTTTTAGTCATTTGAAGTCATTACAGGTCTGGAGTTGAATTGGCTAGGAGATGGACCAGTTGGAGTGAAATAGGCAAAAAAGAGTAAAAATTAGAGATTTCCGTGCGGAGCAGCCTAGCGGAACAGCCTGAAGTGCATATTCCTGCAGCAGAGATTTTTAAAGAAATTACAACATATTTCGGGATTTACCTTAATTCTACTATTTTTCTCTCCCAGTCGCCACCAGCCTCCATATATCTTCTTGTCCTCTTTTCTATTATTTTCTACGCTACTTTTTACACCAGAAACCAGATTTGAGCTTTTGGAGATTTGTGATTTCATACTCTGTAATATTTAGGGAGAAGAATCGCTACAACTTTTTGAGAAGATTTATAACCCCTTTTGCTTATTATTTATTGATTCATACATGTTTTTTGCATCTTTATTCTCTGTGATTTTTCTATTCATGGCTGAGTAGTCGCTTGTTAGGTTTAGGGTGTTAGGGAACATGGATTAATGAGCTAGACACAAATAAGATTGTTATTCTTTGATATCTCTATCTATTGCTATGCTTACTGCTTGTGTTAATCTGGCCATTCAACATCTGATATCAGGTTTAATCTAATCATCAAAAGTGTTTTAGGTTGCTAGTAAAAGCATAGATAGGCGATTTTTCTTTAGCCAACGAGAGCTTATGTTAAGGCAAATTGTGAACCAATTGAATCTGATCTTAATGCTTGTCATCAGTCTCTAATCCAAACGATAGTTTAGGTATTATGATTGTTTGATAAATTGGTAGACACCACGACAGTGGGTTTATCTAATCTTGTTGTTCAAGTTCTAGATTGGCTCGTTTTGTTTTTTCTGAATAGTTGTGTAGCTCATGATCCTAAGTATCCCAATGAATCACCCTGAACCTAGCTCTTTTATTATATGAAACCAAACCAACTTGTTACTTGCTTTTTACGATTTCTTATTTTTAAATTCCTATATTGTTTTAGCTTATTAATATTGATCCCATAAAAATAAAGTGTAATAGTTGATCTCTGTGAATTTGATCCTTAAGTACTACATCGAATCTCTTATTTGAGAGAGAAACTTGAAGGTTAATTTGAGCATATCAAATTTCGCGCCGTTACCGGGGACCATATTTTTACCTTTTACTTTTCGGTTATTTATTTAGTCTAAAACTTCTAACTTTTTTTATCCTTTTGTTGGAGCTAATGACCCAGGTGCATGACCAGTAGACATACTCGGAGCAATACACAAGTGAAATTAACATCGCTTACAAATCAGGAGCTTGCAAGATTAGAAAGAACCAATCGACAACAAAGGCCGAACAACGCCACAATGGGCGACTACGGCAATCAAGATAAACTCGCTGTTGCGTTGCAACAGATGCTTCAGATGCAGGAGACCATCCAAGCTCAGAAGGATGCTGCTCAACAAGCTGTTCTCGCGCAGCAGGAACAGCTGGAGCAAAGTTTTCCGATCGGGCAGAGAAACCTACCGCGTAACATCCCTGCTACGCGCTCGGCCATTACTCCACCTCCATGTCTCAGAAAAGACTTTGAGATCAAACCTGCCATGATGAACCTGGTACAGAGAAAGATGTTCTATGGGCTGCCAGCTGAGATACCAATGGAACACATCGAGGCGTTCGAAGAGATCTGCAATTTCACTCGTGCAAACGGCGTGCCACCAGATTTTATCAAATGCATGTTGTTCCCGTTTTCTCTAGCAGACAAGGCTTCAAGATGGCTTAAGTCACTTCCTACAGGTTCCCTCACTACTTGGGAATAGGTCAGAGCGGCTTTCCTTGGCCATTTCTACACAAAGGCTAAAACGGCTACTCTCAGGAACAAGATCTCTTCTTTCAAGCAACATGCTAATGAACCATTTAGTGAAGCATGGGAACGGTTCAATGACATCCTTTGGGAGTGCCCTCCCTCATCACGGGTTAGACAATGACCATATTCTAGGAATCTTCTATGATGGTGTGGATTGGGAATACTGAAGTGTTCTAAACTCTGCGAGCAATGGAGACTTCATGACTCAGACCACTGTTGAGAGCATTTGAGCTGATTGAGAACATGGCTGCTAGTTCAGCCAATAGAATCCAGGAGATCGATCGCTCCAAGGAAGTGAACAGTTTCGGCACCCAGAAGATTGATGAGCTGACAGCTAAGGTTTATCTGCTGCTTAAGAAAAACCAAGGGCAAGTCTACATCATGGAGGAAGCTACGGCTGATTAGATTCAGAACAGTCAAGAGGTTGCTCCCAAGGCTGGAAAGAAAGGGAACAATCAGCAAGAGATCAACTACATCAATGGACAGAGGTATGTGCAGAACAACCAAGCACAAGGTGCGAGGTATCAGCAAGGTTTCCCACAGAATTTTCAGGGTAAACGCTTTGTTTTCAGCCAGGCACATAACCGGTTTGTGGGTCAGAATCAGAATCAGAACCAGAAACACTCGCAGAGCAACCATCAAGCTGCTCCAGCTACTACTAGTGGTCCGCAAGATGAGCTGGAAGGTTTGGGTATGATGATGCAGCAACTATGCAGGGACAGCAGATTCAGGGAAAGGCATTGCACCAGGTTACCTCAGAGATCAACACCAGAATGGACAACATGTTCACTGAGCTGAATACAAAATATGATACTGTGAGCAACCACATAAAGAGGATTGATGTTCAGCTTGCTCAAACAGCTGAGAGTGTCATAAGGCAACAATGGACGCTCCCTGGAAAAACTAATAAAAATCCTAGGACTGAGCACTTTAATGCAATAGAGCAACCGTCTGAGACTGTTCTAGGCGCAGAAGAGAGAATAGAGCTGCCTTCTAGCTCTGGAATGACTGCTCTTAGCGAACCTGATGAGACTCCACCACTTCGAGTCTATGTTCCTAAGGTTCCCTATCCTATTCCACCTAGACATCTGAGGGATCCCATTAGTGCAGAGGAGCTGGAAGGTTCTAATAAGATGGTGAGGAAGCTTCCTAAAGAACTCTCATTTGAAGATGCTCGGCAGATTCGTTCATTACATTCGTTCTTCAGATACACTAGAGAGACTCAAGAGGAAATTAAAGCCCTCTATACCAAGGCAATGACCACACAATCACTGAAGGTTTTTCCTAAGGTTGCTGACCCTGGTAAGTTTGTTTTTCCATGTTTTGTTGCTGGAATGGAATTTAAGGGAGCTCTTTGTGACTCTGCGTCTAGTGTGAATCTGGTCTCAAAGGCGATTTTAGATGAGTTGGGCATTGCGGATGTTGAGCCTTCTCATGTGAATCTGGCTTTTGCAAACTCCTCCACAGCAGTCCCTTATGGCACCACTCGCAACCTTCTTGTCCAAGTTGGGGATTGTATTTTGCATACTAAATTTGAAATGGTTGAGATGAGCAAAGATCATGAGATGCCACTACAAGAAATATTAACATTCTTAGCTCACGATTAACGCTATGGTAGGTCTTTCATAGCGTTTTAGCATCTGCCATGTAATCGGCAGCCATCATAGGTACTCCTTCTATCATAGAATTTTTGTAAACGCTACGAAAAGTGGTGATACGATAGCAATATTTGGATGATATTATTAACATAAATAACGATTCATATTTTGTGCTATGATAGATCATTCTACAACAAAAAAATAAAATAAAATTAAAATAATTAAAAATTAAATTAAATTTCTTTATATAATTAACAAATAAATAAATTTATTTATTTGGATGATATTATTAACATAAATAACGATTCATATTTTGTGCTATGATAGATCATTCTACAACAAAACAAAAAAAAATTAAAATTAAAATAATTAAAAATTAAATTAAATTTCTTTATATAATTAACAAATAAATAAATTTATTATAAATTAAAATTGTTTTATAATAAATTTTGGTTTTGCAAAACTAAACCAGAAATAGAAAATAAAGTAAACCACCACAATTTCTAATTCGGTTTAAACTAAACCAAAAAAAACCTAAACCGCAGCTTCTGAGGCTTCTCATGTGAATCTGGCTTTTGCAAACTCCTCCACAGCAGGCTTATCTCCGCATTCATTGATGTCAGAGAAGGAAGAAACTTAAGAAAGGAGAGTAAACAAAAAAGCAAGGAGATTCGAGATGAAGTGAGGAGAGTCCAGCAGAGGCGATTCGAGTTGAGAATAGGCGAGATGGTAAGCATCCGGAGCTTGAGACGAGGTGAACTTCATGGCAGGGAGAAGCAATTCGATCTGAAAAAAAACAGAGAGCAGAGAAATTAGATTTAAAATAGTGCATAATGATAGAAAGAAGAGAAGATGACAAAGGTATGAAGAGAAAGAGAGATTGATTGAAAGACCAGATTTTTCACGGTAGAGGGAAGAGAGGGAGGAGATCGAGACAAAAAAAAAGAAGCGTAATCTGGTTTTTAATCTCTGTGCATTTGTGTCCATTAGATTAACTTTCATCAATGGTTGTGGTTACACAATGAATGATCTGCACCCTTTAACGTGATTGGCCACATTTTTTTATATCTAAAACTTGATTGGCCACATTATGTTAACCAATCAGATAGTTTTTTAAATTGTTTCTTTGTATGAACTGTTTTCCTATTCATTTTTGTGTGTGTTTAATATATAAATATTTATGATAAATTATCGAAAATAAAAGTTATTTTGGGAAAAATCTAAGATTTAGATTTCACAATTTACAAATTTAGATTTAAATTTTAAAAGTTAAAGTTTGTGATTGGTATTTAGGTATTAGAAAATAGAGTTTATGAAATAGGGTTTAGAGTTTTGGATTTTAAAGACATCAATGGTCAAACCTAACCAATCAAAAACTTTTTATTTAATAGTTGTTTAAATATTATAATTTAATTCTGTAAGTAATTTTATATATATAAAATTAAATTATAATTTATTTTATAAAGTTAATGGTATATAAGTTTAACAAATTGGGGTTTTATTTTTATAAGAATTTTTTATAAAAATGCATTTATGTAAAGTACATATGTAAATAAATTAAGATTTATATATAACTAGTGTAAAGTACATATGTATATAAGTTAACATTTTTATGATTTATAACTCAAGATTTGATTTATTAAGTTTAAAAAAAAATTATTTAAAGTTTAGAGTTTATAATAAAGATTTGAGAATAGGGTTTGAGAGCTAAATGTTTGGGGTATTGATTTAAGATTTTCGATTGATTTTTAGAAAATATTATACTTTCAGCTTTAATTAAAACCCTAAATTTATTTTTAAACCCTAAACTCTAAACATTAATTTTTAAACTCTAATTCTTATAGAGTTTAAAAGTTTATGTTTAGAGTTTAGAGTGTAAAATAGTTTTGGGGCTTCAACTTATCCATTTCATTTCAGGTATGATTTTTGGTTTGATCAAAGGTTTAAGATTTGTGCTTAGAAAATTATAGCTTGAAATTTAAAAGATTAATTATTGAGTTTAATTTTAAAATTTGAAGTTATCATAAGAAAATTAGAGTTTTAGGGTTTGTCTTTAGAGTTTAGGGTTTAAAATCATGTATAAAGTTTACGGATTCAGATAGTTGTTCTTAGCATTAGAAAAATGCTATTATAGCATTACCAAAGCCGCTTAAATTATGTTTTTGGCGCATAAATACAATTTTCCGCTAAGTATTTGGAGGAATCGGTGATTTTATCTTCCCGCTCACTTAGTTTTCAAAATAGCATTAATTATGTGCTGTTTTAGTTTTTATTCTATCATAGCGTTTATCTAGTGCTATTATATAATACGGAAATTTCTAAGTCTTCTATGATAGCAGTTCGGTAAAACATGCTATAACATTCTGCTATCAATGTGAACTTTTTTTGTAGTGTGCCTTTGATTTTTGGAAAGTCATTAATGACTACAGTGGGAGAAATTGTCGACCTGCCTAATAAGAGAGTCTCCTTCTTTAACATCAACAACAAGACTTTCTACAAGGCTGTCCCAACCAGGTCACAAATCCGATACGCCTCTTGCATCCAGTGGTCAGTAGAGAACAACCAGAATTTTTTCCTAAAAAGGAGTTCGGTGAAAAGAGTGAGATCACAGAAGTCGTGGATGGTGATCCTCACACTGATACCAAGAAACTCAGTGGGAATGCAAAGGTAAAAGAAAAAGTCCAGAAGAAAAGGGTCAAGGGTGGGCCTACGATGACTTTGATACCTCGTATGTGTGATGAGAACTCCATTGAGTAAGATGTACAGTGCAAAGGTACCTCCAAACCATTTTCTAAACTCAGAGCTATTCTCACACATGAGCTGAAGGAGAAAAGGAAAGCTGCTATAAAAGGGTTGTTGAGCAGAGTATTGAATCTGAACATGTCTGATTGTGGAGCTTGTTTTGGAGCAAGCACTCATGCTCACCCCGACTGATCCATGTCACCAAGTCAAGCTAGTGACTTAAACCAAGCGCTTGGCGGGAGGCAACCCACTGGTAAGTGTCAATATCATTAGGATTTTCTTTTTGCTTATTTTTTGTTTTAGTTTGTTGAGTCTTAGGTCAAAAATCAGAAAAACCCGAGATACTTCAAAAAAATTTTGAGTTTCAGAACCGGAGCAGCTATCCCTCCGAAAGGAGCGGCTGCTCCAGATGGAGATCAGACGATGGAGAGCCCAGAATTTTCGTTTAGCGCCCGTTTCACGCAGGTAAGTATCTCGACCAAAAATATTTATATTAATGTTTTTGTTTACACCTTCTCTCTGATTTATTTTCACACTGAGACGTTGTGAAGTAAGTCTGGGGGAGGGTCTTTGTCGTTTACTAACTCGTTTATTTCTTTTGGGTTTTATTTTTTGAGTCAGTCTTGAGTCATTTTTATGTTTTATCGAGTGAGTTTAGGATCGAGTCTGTGAAAAATTTGTGGGAATTAGGACCTCATTTGTGATGTTTATTAACCACCCTCGTGCTTTAGCTATCTTATTCAGTGACCTTAGCAGTGGCGACAGACACAAATGTGGGTCCAGAACACCCTGACATTACATCATCTTGTTCTCAGAAGCTTTCAGCTTGTAGAGGTTACTCTGGAAAGACTTAACTCCATTTAACTTGAACATAATCTTGACTGTAATTCTTCTTTTCATGGGCGTTAAATTAGGGTTTAACGTGGTTAACACTCAGGATTTCTTATTCTTTCTATCCATCTTGCTGATCCTGAGTGGATAGCTCATTTTTAGCTAGTACCCACCTGGAAACCCTAGCCTTTATTCCGCCCTCATGCATTTGCTTTTTAGTATTTTATGTGCAGATATGTGCAAAAGGGCCGGAGAGGAAAGGATCAACGCAGCCTCTTACTCGTTACTGCAGCAGGAAAGTGTACGAAGAGGAGAACATGCATGACTAAGGGAGCAATTGTTCCGGCCTAAGAGAGCAAGATGAAGAGAAACCAGAATCAGTGTGAAATCAGGACCACCAGTGGCACATCGAAACCATGATATGTTACCTCCTTCTTCGTCACCATCACCATCAATATTCTTATTTCATATCTTCCAAAAAAAGAAAAAAAAAACTTATTTTCATCAGAATAAGGTAATGGGGGAGAGAAGATCACAAAGAAAGAAGAGCCACTGGGAAGGTCGAGTAATAGAGAGTGTGCAAAAATTTGAAGAGATAAAGACCATGCAGATGATCGACTGTTCCACAAGAAGGACAGACGTTTGATCTGATCAACTGTGCAAGAGGAAGAGCAGGCGAAAACGAGTAGGGGCTGTGGACATCAATGATTCTATCCTCTCTTGCAATTTTGTGTGATATCTTGCATCCTCTACGAAAATGGTAACCGCTAAACACTGATTAGCTACACTTAAATACTAAAAAAGCCTTTTTTATACCTAGATCGTTACCATGACTAATGCTTATGCTGAGAAGCTCACGCCACTCTTAATTGAATGTAAGGAGTTTTGTCTGGAAAGTTTAACTTTTGTAGGTTTAAGATACAGAGTATGGAGCCGGTTTGAACAACGGTCAGTGGGTATTTGGTAAGGGTGTGTTGTCCTAGTTTTACTGCTTGTATGGTTCAGAGATTCGTGTTTAAAGTATGGTTGATGAGTCAATAGGAGAGTTCCAACACTTTCAAATCTTTCTCCATGTTCTTGATACTTGACATTGTTTAAGGACAAACAAGGATCTAAGTTTGGGGGAATTGATATGTGGTGTTTTTAGCATATTCTAACAATGTTTTCTAAAGTATTTTTGAGTCTTTATCAAGTCTTTTTAGTCATTTTTAACTCATTACAGGTCTGGAGTTGCATTGGATAGGAGATGGACCAGTTGGAGTGAAAGAGGCAGAAAAGAGTAAAAATTAGAGATTTCCGTACGGAGCAGCCTGAAATGCATGTTCCCGCGGCAGAGAGATTGTTAAGGAAATTACAACATATTTCAGGATTTACCCTAATTCTCCTATTTTTCTCTATCAGCTGCCAGCAGCCTCCATATATCTTCTTTTCCTCTTTTCTATTATTTTCTACGCTACTTTTTACACCAGAAACCAGATTTGAGCTTTTGAAGATTTGTGATTTCAGACTTTGTAATTTTGAGGGAGAAGAATCTCTACAACCTTTGGAGAAGATTTCTAACCCCTCTTGCTTATTATTTATTGATACAGACATGTTTCTTTCATCTTTATTCTCTGTGATTTCTGTGTTCATGGCTGAGTAGTCGCTTGTTAGGTTTAGGGTGTTAGGGAACATGGATTAATGAGCTAGACACAAATATGATTGTTATTCTTTGATACCTCTATCTATTGCTATGCTTATTGCTTGTGTTAATCTGGCCATTCGACATCTGATATCAGGTTTAATCTAATCGTCAAAAGTGTTTTAGGTTGCTAGAAAAAGCATAGATATGCGATTTTTCCTTAGCCAACGAGAGCTGATGTTAAGGTAAATCGTGAACCAATTGAATCTGATCTTAATGGTTGTCATCAGTCTCTAATCCAAACAATAGTTTAGGTATTAGGATTGCTTGATAAATTGGTAGACACTATGATAGTGGGTTTATCTAATCTTGTTGTTTAAGTTCTAGATTGGCTCGTATTGTTTTCCTTACTAGTTGTGTAGCTCATGATCCTTAGTGTCCCAATGAATCACCCTGAACCTAGCTCGTTTGTTATCTGAAACCTAATCAACTTGTTACTTGCTTTTTACGATTTTTTATTTTAAAATTATCATATTGTTTTAAATTAATATTGATCCTATAAAAATAAAGCGTAATAGTTGATCTTTGTGGATTCGATTTTCAAGTACTACATTAAACCTCTTATTTGAGAGAGTAGTTTGAAGGTTAATTTGAGCAAATCATCCAGGCCTACACAACATTACTGACGTGGTTTTCTCCATCACAGATTGTGCAACAGCTACATAAACAGCCCCACGCTTGCCGCGGGGTCTTTCCCCTAGTTACGTAATATAACCAATCTTTTTTTCTCTTTCGTTCTTTTATTTTCAAGATTTCTAATATATTTTTATGCTTGTTTTCTTAACATTGAATTCCTTCCTTTCATTTTACATGGAATCCGTACAGATTACATCTAAATAAAATAAACAGAAAATCTCGAAACAGACAAAATCAAAAGAAGTAAAGAAACTAGTAAGAATAGATACTATCCAGAAAAAAAAACTATAAAAAAATCGAAATGCAAAAATAGTTGAGATGAAGCAAAGAAAATTAACTACAATAACCATGAACTCTAGGTTCTTCAGTGATGAGATTGTGCTTCCAGGCCACATCCTAATTTTGGGTACATTACCTTGTTTTTCTTTTTGGTTCAACTAAACAGTAGTTAAATAAATTTGTAAGTACAAATATTTTAACTTTACTAAGATTAAATTTGTAAGTACAAATATTTTAACTTTACTAAGATTAACTATTCCACATACAATGTCGAGAACTAATGTCACCTATAAACACTTAGAAGGATCCTACACTTCTCAACCGAAAAGACATTTTTTCACCACGAAGAGAACGAGTTAATTAATCCCACAATTAGAGAAGAAGCATCTACAATATTACAAGAAATAAGAGCAAACCGAAAAAGGGAAATAAAACCTAAAAGAGCATAACCATTTCATAACATCGTTATGGTCACCAAAATAATTGGAATGAGATACATGGGCCAAAAAGTCCTACATTTAGGGTGTTTCTCATTTAGATCCTCTCCCACCGGCAGTCAAGGTCTCCGAACACTAGACCAAAGATACGAAACCAAGTAGTGGGTGAAGAAAGGAAGTAGTGAACTTTTACGATGACTACAATACTGTTGGATCAGCTTGAAATGTTAAGAGATAATTCCTAACCGAGATATGGCTTAGGATAATTAGGAAGTCCTGATATTTAGGAGTGATCTAAATATCTTGTGTTTTGTTATCTTTGGGACTTTACTCTTATATATATGGAGGTATCTATGTGTGATACAACATGAGTTTTGGGTGCTTTAGTTTTTGAGAGGATTTTCTAAGGCTTGAGTAAGTTTAATAAGAGAGCAAATTCTTATTAAGTTTGTTTGTGTTCTTTGTGCTTTGCTTAATCAAGTTCTTCATTTGGTATCAGAGCGCACCAGGATTCAATCTAAGCAAGACATAAACAATGGGAGACCTATCTACGACCGTGATAAAACCAAAGGAAGGTGGACCTTCGAAGTCCACATGTCCGATGCTGAACGCCACTAACTACACAGTATGGGCAATAAGTATTAAAGTTCTGCTCAAACTGCATAGTGTATGGGATGTTATCGAGGAGGAATCCACTGATGCTGAGAAGAATAACATGGCGATTGCAATACTTTTCCAATCCATACCAGAGGTACTCATACTGCAAGTAGGAGAGTTGGAAACTGCTAAGATGGTTAGGGAATCAATAAAATCAAGACACATGGGGGCAGAAAGGGTGAGAGAGGCACATCTATAAACTCTTATGTCTGAGTTTGATCGATTAAGAATGAAGGATAATGAGAAAGTTGATGATTTTGTGGGAAGAATGTCGGAGATTTCATCAAAATCAACTGCTATTGGAGAAAAGATAGAAGAAATTAAGATAGTTAAGAATTTTCTCTCAAGTCTTCCTAGGAGAAAATACATCCATATCGTGGCTTCCTTGGAACAGGTTCTAGATCTAAAGACTATAACATTCGAGGAGAATGTTGGACGTATCAAAATGTTTGAGGAATGTGTTTCCTTTGATGAAGAGGAGACACAAGAGAATCAAAAGCTCATGTATGCAAATTCAGACTCTCGCTCTACCTAAAATCATGATCCCAACAACACATACCGTGGAAGGGGACGTGGAGGAAGATACCATAACAGAGGCAGAGGAAGAGGACGAAACAGTGGTAGATACAATGATTGCTATTATGGTCAAGTTGAGCTGACAAAAATCACATGTTTCCATTGCGATAAGAATGGACATTATGCATCTACATGTCCTGATCGCTTGTTGAAGCTACAAGAGGCCACAAAGACCAAAGAGAAGGAGGACGACACAACAGAGGCTGGGGAACTGATGGTGAATGAGATAGTATACATAAATGAGAAGAATGTTAGTCCGCAGGAACTTGAGGGTAATGCTGATGATGTTTGGTATTTGGATAACGGCGCGAGTAACCATGTGACTGGAAACATGAGCTATTTCAAATCAATAAACGAGTCAGTAATAGGAAAGGTGCGGTTTGGAGATGACTCGCGTATTGACATCAAAGGAAAGGGATCGATACTCTTTTGTAGCAGAGATGGAGTAAAGAAGATCATAACTAACGTCTACTACATACCAAAGTTGAAGAGCAATATTATCAGTCTTGGACAAGCAACTTAATCTGGGTGTGATGTTTTGATGAGAGATAACTATCTTATATTAAAGGACAAAGATGGAAGACTCATAACAAATGCTACCAGATCAAGAAACCGACTATACAAAGTACTCATCAATATGGTTGATCCGATATGCCTTCAAGCTGCTATTACAATGACCAACTCGACTCTCTGGCATGCACGCTTAGGGCACATGGGGAAATATTCAATGGCGAAGATGATCAAGAATGAACTGGTGTTTGGCAGACCTAAGATCGAGGTTGAAAGAGATACATGCTCATCGTGCTTTCTTGGCAAGCAAGTACGACAATCATTTCCAAAATCCACGACCTATCGAGCTGAAAGAGTTTTGGAGTTGGTAAATGGAGATTTGTGTGGTCCTATCTCTCCTCAAACGCCCTCTAGAAGGAGATATATATTTGTGCTTATAGACGATTACTCTCGTTTCCATTGGTCCATCTTGCTGAATGAGAAGGGAGAAGCCTTTGAGAATTTTAAAGCATTTAAAGTTATCGATGAAAAGGAGACAAAAACCACCATCAAGACGTTAAGAACAGATCGTGGAGGAGAGTTCACCTCATCAGAGTTTACTAGCTTCTGCAATACTGCTGGTATAGTCAGACACCTTACGGCTCCCTATTCTCCACAGCAGAACGAGGTAGTGGATAGACGCAACAGAACTTTAATGGGAATGACGAGAAGAATTTTGAAAGGCATGGAGTGTCTTAATTACTTGTGGGGGGAGTCCATACGGCATTCTACATACATCATCAACAGAGTAGCTACTCGAGTGTTGGAGCTCAAAAATCCATATGAAGCTTTGAAGGGTAAGAAACCTAATGTCTCTCATATACGTGTCTTTGGGTGTATAGGTTATGCTAAAGTAGATATACCGCATATGAAGAAACTTGAGAATCGATCACGTATGCTTGTGCACCTTGGCACTGAACCTGGATCAAAGGCATACATGATGTATGATCCCAGTACACGCAGGATAGTCGTCAATAGGGATGTTGTTTTTGATGAAACTAAGATGTGGAATTGGAAGAATTCTGTAGTAGAGAACAGAGGATCATTCAAAGTGACGCTTGGTGCTTTCAGAAACAGGGGAATCAATAAAGATGATGAAGATGTAGACACAAACGATGGAAGCAACAACACCATTGATATATCAAACCAAGCTAAAGAAACACCGAGTGTAGATGTAGAGGATGATGAAATGAGTGATGATGACGTAAGTGTGTTAAGAAGATCTGAACGGGAAAGGAAGAAACAAGCTTATCTTGATGACTACATTCTCCAAGCTGAACTTGATGGAGAGCGACTCCTTATGAGTGTTAATGATGAGCCTTGGGATTTTGATGAAGCGAAGGAGAAGAAAGTGTGGTGTGATGCATGTGACGATGAGATAGCCTCCATAGTCAAGAATAGGACATGGGAGCTAGTTGATTTGCCACAAGGATCGAAAGATATTGGTCTTAAATGGGTGTTCAAGGTTAAAAGGAATGCTGATGGACGTGTAAACAAGTTTAAGGCAAGATTAGTTGCAAATGGATATATACAATGACATGGCATAGATTTTGAAGAGGTGTTTGACCCGGTGGCTAGAATTGAAACGGTGCGGTTCATAATCGCCCTAGCTGCCTCAATGGGTTGGGAAATTCACCATTTAGACGTCAAGACACCTTTCCTGAACAGTGATCTAAAGGAAGAAGTTTTCGTTTGCCAACCAGAAGGTTATGTGGTTAACAGACAGGAGAACAAAGTATACAATTTACGTAAGGCACTTTATGGATTGCGACAGGCTCCGCGAGCTTGGAATGAGAAACTCAACAAAGTTCTTGGAATTTTAGGTTTTTCAAGGTTCTCAAAGGAACCAGATGTGTCTCGAAAACATGACAGAGGCAACATTCTTTTAGTGGCAGTATATGTGGACGAACTACTTGTTACAGGTTCGAGTCTTGAGAGCATACACGAGTTTCAGACTGGAATGGCTAAGAACTTTGAGATGAGCGACTTGAGAAAGCTCACGTACTACCTTTTGAGAGTGAAGTGGTACAACATTCAGAAGGGATTACTTTGGGGCAAGAAAGATATGCCATGAAGATACTTGAAGAAACAAGGATGAAAGACTGCAATTCTGTTAAGGTACCAATGGATTCGAGTTTGAAGTTGTCCAAGGCTGAAGCTGAGAGAAGTGTGGATGAGAAAGAGTACAGAAGAAACATTGGATGTCTGAGATACTTATTGCATACTCGGACAGATCTTTCTTTCTCTGTCGGAGTACTCAGTCGATATATGCAATCACCAAAGATATCTCACGAAGCGGCTTTGAAGATGGTTCTGCGTTATCTGCGAGGAACGTGTTCCTACGGAATATATTTCAAGAGAGATAAGGAGAGTAGAGTTGAAGGTTACAGTGACAGTAGCCACAATGTAAATGAGGATGATGGACGAAGTACGACTGGGCATGTCTTCTACTACGCTGATTGTCCAGCTTCTTGGAGCTCACACAAGCAGGAAACAGTGGCATTATCATCTTCTGAAGCTGAGTTCATGGCAGCAACTGATGCAGCTAAACATGCTATATGGCTTCAGGAATTTTTGGGGGGAGATACAAGGAACAGAATGTGAGAAGGTTGCAATCATGATTGACAATAAGTCAGCCACAGCGTTGACAAAGAATCTTGTGTTTCATGGTCGCCGCAAACACATTCACCGACATTTTATTCGTGAGTGCGTGGACAGCGAGTTGATTGAGGTGCATCACATAGCCGGTACTAAGCAAAGGGAAAATTTATTGACTAAACCGTTGGGAAGATTGAAGTTCAGAGAAATGAGAGAGCTCATTGGAGTGGAGGATGTATTGAAGATTAATTTCAAGCTCATGGGGGAGAATGTTGGATCAGCTTGAAATGTTAAGAGATAATTCCTAACCGAGATAGTTAGGAAGTCCTGATATTTATGAGTTATCTAAATATCTTGTGTTGTGTTATCTTTGGGAATTTACTCTTATATATATGGAGGTATCGATGTGTGATACAACATGAGTTTTGGGTGCTTTAGTTTTTGAGAGGATTTTCTAAGGCTTGAGTAAGTTTAATAAGAGAGAAAATTCTTATTAAGTTTGTTTGTGTTCTTTGTGCTTTGCTTAATCGAGTTCTTCAAATACCACACTATTCTACAACCTGTGAGATCGTGGATTTCAACAGTCAAATGACTCATTATACAAAAAATGACGCTGGGATATTAAAAAAAAAACAGCACGTATCATCACAAAAGCCAAACACCTCCGGCTGGCCACTTCCTGAGATATTTACTTGCAATGTGTTGCTGCCGAGAACTTGGTAGACATGCCTCATGTCTCTTTCACTCTTCAAAGGATATTAAGGACGTTTATAAACATGGAGTTTATGGACCTTATACACTATAAAAACATCATCACAATTGCTCTTCGAATGTGTTGACATGGTGATGTCATCTGAGAGTACAGAGAAGGTGAAGCTAATAATCTCAACTGCAGGGACCCATAGACAATTTGTTTTCTCTCGTCAAGCGGCTAGACTACACGCATTGTTTTCAAGGACCCCAACTGACACATGAAGAGGGAGAGCACCTGCACGCTCCTCATAGAAACAAAATTCTCACGAGAAACTTTTTAGAAGAATGCGAGTGGTCATCCCCAACGAAACACCAAATCAGAGACATGTCATCTGAATCACAACAACACCAGAAAAGACCACCTTGCCTTTGCAAAAGGTGTTGATTCTCTGAATGTTTACAATTTATAAGAAGGAGAAGAAGAAAAATTATGAATATAATTAACTTGCTCTGTTTTATGAAAGAAAAATAGAGTATCACTTTTATTGTATTACACTCAATTGTTTTAATTTAATTCTGAGACAAGACTCGATCTATATTTATAGAGAATGAATAGGTGTGTTGAAACAACACAACTCTTTGTTGTAAAGACACAACTCTCAATTGTACAAACACAACTCTTAATTGTACAGACACACCTTTTCATTCTAAAAGACACAACATGAAGAGACACAACTCTTTGTATAATAACTAACTAATTTAAATGTACTAATGAGAGATTTGATTATATAATTTAACACTCCTCCTTAATCATATCTCGACTTCACTCCAAGCTGTTTCCTGAGGTCTTCAAACCTTGAATTGCCCAATGCCTTTGTGAGAATGTCTGCGACTTGATCATCCCCGTTGCAATACTCCAGTTCAATGATTCCTTTTTTCTGAACTTCCCTCGCAAAATAATATTTGATCTCTATGTGCTTCGTCCTTCTGTGTTGCACCGGATTCTTCCCGATTGCTATTGTTGATTTGTTGTCACATAAGATCGGAATGCCTCCTTCAAACTTCTGACCAAAATCTTCAAATAGTCTTTGTAGCCACATGGCTTGATTTGCTGTTACACATACGGCTATGTACTCTGCCTCAGCTGTTGATTGTACCACTGGTTGTTGCTTGCTTGACTGCCAACAAGACATAGCTGAACCAAGAGTAAGCACATAGCCTGAAGTGCTTTTCTTGTCTTCTTGAGAACCACCCCAATCGCTATCCCCGAGTAGCCTATAAGTCGTGGTTCCTTCACACTTGCAAAGAACACTGCAAAATGTGATGTTCCTTTGACATATCTTAACACCCTTTTGGATTCTTGGTAAAGCTTCATGCGAGGTGATAACATGTATCTTGAGATATAGGCGCTTGCATAAATCACATCAGGTCTTGATGCACATAAGTACAGAAGCCCTCCAACAATGCTTCTACACTTAGTCGGATCTCCATAGTCTTTGTCATCCTCATCAAATCCTTTCTTTTGTGGTGTAAGTAGAGTGCTTACAATCTTTCTGTGTGGCATCCCAAACTTATCAACAAGTTTATTTGCATAATTTTCTTGTGAAAGAAATATGCCTCCATTATCTTGAATTACTTCCATTCCAAGGAAATAGTTCAACAATCCAAGATCCATCATCTCAAACTATGTTTTCATATTTTCTTTGAATGTGTTGATGATCTTAACATTGTTTCCAGTGATGATTATATCATCCACATATAGACTCACGATCAACACATATCCTCCTTGCTTCCTTATGTATAAAGCTGCATCATTCATACTTCTTTCAAATCCATTTTGAAGAAAATATGAATCTATCCTTCAATACCATGCCCTTGGGGCTTGCTTTAAACCATATAAAGTCTTGTGTAGCCTTAACACCTTTTCTTCCTTTCCTTGCTTCACATATCCAGGTGGTTGTGTCACATACACTTCTTCCTTGAGCTCCCCATTAAGAAATGCTGACTTCACATCCATCTGATACAGACACCACTTCATCTGAGCTGCATATGCAAGTATGGCTCTTATAGTATCATGTCTTGATACAAGGGAAAACGTCTCAAGGTAGTCAACACCATATAACTGAGAGAATCTTCTTGCTACTAGTCGCGCCTTATGCTTGATGTGATTGCCACTTGCATCGGTCTTGGTCTTATAGATCCACTTCACACATATCACGTTCTTCTTCTCTGGCTTGTCTACTAGTTCCCATGTCTTGTTCTTCTCAATAATGGTGATTTCTTCATCCATCGCCTTCCTCTATTCTTTTGTACCACATGCTTCATCATAAGTGTATGGTTCTTCATGTCCATGAAGACAAGATTCTCTTGCGTGAGCTGCCTCTTCAAGCTCTACTCTTGGTGCCTTTTCCATGATCTCAACCATGGACTTAAACTTCTTTGGTGGCTCAGAATCTTCTTCTTCTTCATCACTAGTATATGGATCATTATTTTGAATAAAAACAGGGCTGGAAATACCTTCGGTTTGTGTTTGTTCCTCAGGCGATTGATCGTCTTCCATAGACAACTCGTTAGGCAATTGAGAGTCTTCCATAGACATCTCCAATGTCTTCTTGACTTCTTTTAGTCTTTTCCAGTCTCACTTCTTGATTTCTTCATACTCTCCATCTCTTGATACTTCAATCTTCTCATTCTCCAGGGTGAGAACTCTATAGCCTTTGGATTGATTGCTATATCCAATAAAGACTCCACGCTTTGCCTTGACATCTAACTTCTTTCTCTTCTGATCCGGAATATGTATGTAACATATGCTACCAAACATTCTCATGTGTGAAACATCTGGCTTGTGTCCACACCACTTTTCTATAGGAGTGACATCATCTTCTATTGCCTTTGATGGTAGACGATTTTGAAGGTATGAGGCAGTGTATACCGCTTATGCCCATAACTTGAGTGGTAAATCTTGTTCTGCCAACATAGTTCTAGCCATCTTCACCAAGGTCCTATTCATCCGCTCTGCTGCACCATTTTGTTGTGGTGAATAAGGCAAGGTAACTTGCTTGTTGATTCCTTCTTCTTCACAAAACCGGTTGAATTCATGTGAAGTAAACTCACCACCACCATCTGACCTCAATGTCTTGATGGTACAACCCGATTGCTTCTCCACCATTGCTTTGAACTTCTTGAACAATGAGAAGGTCTCTGATTTTTTCTTCATGAAATATACCCAACACATGTGAGTATAGTCATCTAAAAATAGAAAAAAAATACCGGCTTCCATCAATGGATTGATGCTGCATTGGTCCACATACATCTGCATGTATAATCTCAAGCTTTTCACTTGTCTTAGTTTGAGATTCCTTTGGGAATCTTTTGCGTGATTGCTTTCCAAGTCTACACGCCTCACATGCTCCCTTCCTGACCCTAAACTTTGGTAATCCCTTTACCAAGTCTTTGTCTTGCATTTGTTGCAACCTTTTGTCTCCTACATGACCAAGTCTCTTGTGCCATGTCTCCATTTTTCTTTGCGCACATGCGCTCATGGCTTCTTCTTCCTGAGCCGAGCTCATCCTAATTCTGTAGCTCTTGTGAGTCATTAGGATATTCATTATCCTCCTTCCTTTTGCATCCTCTATGATGTATCTCTTCTCTTGAAATTTCACCCGGTATCCACTTGAAACAATTTGTGGAACACTCAACAATTTTTTTTCCAAACCCGGAACCAAGAATAAATTCTTGATGGTCCTCTTGCCATCATTAGTCATTACGGTAATATCTCCTTTACCGGCTGTCATGACTATGCTTCCATTTCCAATCTTTATTGGAACCTTGACACTCTTGTCAAGTCTTGAGAAGTAATTCTCCTCCTTTCTCATATGATTAGTTGCTCCACTATCTACTAACCAGACATCTTCCATCACAGTTGTTGCTTGACTCGCTCTGAACAACATATGATCTTCATTAAAGTCTTCTTCTTCGAGACTTAAATGTGCTTTCTCCTTTTTCTTTGAGTAGCACTGATTTGCAAAATGACCTAACTTACCACAGTTGTAACACTCCTTGTTACTTTTGTAATCCTTCTTAGGATCCACAGTTGTAACACTCCTTGTTACTTTTGTAATCCTTCTTAGGATCATCCTTTTTCTGTTTCCTAAAACACTCACTCTCATTGTGATTGTTCTTCTTACAGAAACCACACCACTTCTTGCTTCAACGGTGTTTTGAGTTGTCTTGTTTAACACCAGAATTTTTCTTTTTAGCACGAGCATTGAATGCTCCTTCACTTGTGCTTTCTTCTCTTACAACCAACCTTGCTTCGTGAGCCTTCAAAATTCCGATTAAATTTGCCATCTTTGTTGAATTCAGATCGCTTGTTTGCTCCAATACACTGACTATGCTATCGAACTTGGCTGGGAAAGAGATGGTATCTTCTGTATGAGTTAGATGTCTGACTTTTGTTCTCCATGATAAGTTAATTTATTTACCAAATCAACTAACTTATCTATGAAAACCTTGATTTCTTCATTCTCATTCATCTTTAGATTTTCATATCCCCTTCGAAACGTTTGAAGTAGAATTAAATGGACTTGAGGAGAACCTTCATACTCTGCCTTCAATGCATCCCACGCCTCTTTAGAAGTTGTTGCTGCTGCAATCCTAGAGAAGATATCATCTGATACGGCAGTTTGCAGAATTTGCAAAACCATCGTATCGTTCACCATCGGTTCTTCTCTAAGCGATCTTACCCTTGCTGTCTCACGGGTTTCATCCACTTGTGCTGGTGGGGTTCCCACGCCTTCTTCAACCACAGACCATAACTTCCTAGTCTTGAGAATGGTTTTCATTGAATACTCCAGAAGTCATACTTCTCCCCATGGAAAATAGGGATCACTTGATTTTTCATCGTGAAGTTTTCTTTTTATTATCAATATTACAAACTTCTCCTGATTATCAATATCACTATTTTTGATTATCAATGTCACAATCGATCTCTTATCTTCCTGATTATCAATCTCAGAGTCTTCTGATTATCAGAAATTTGTAATCGGGCAATTCTCTTTTGGTGAATTTGTGATTATTAATATCAGAGTCTTCTGATTATCAGAATTTGTAATCAGTAACTTGCAATGCCCTCTTCTTCTTCAATTTTTTTTTTAATATTTGATGCCTTTCAACCGCAAGGTTCTGATACCATGTTGATTCTCTGAGTGTTTACAATTTATAAGAAGGAGAAGAAGAAGAATTATGAATATAATTAACTTGCTATCTTTTATGAAAGAAAAACAAAGTATCACTTTTATTGTATTACACTCAATTGTTTTAATTTAATTCTGAGACAAGACTCCATCTATATTTATAGAGAATGAATAGGTGTGTTAAAACAACACAACTCTCATTTGTACAGACATAACTCTCAGTTGTACAGACACAGCTCTTAATAGTACATACACACCTTTTCATTCTAAAAGACACAACATAAAGAGTCACAACTCTTTGTATAATAACTAAGTAATTTAAATGTACTAAGGAGAGATTTGATTATATAATTTAACAAAAGGTAGATCCACGATAGACGAGGCTCTTCTCGACGACACGCCCCGACGTCATGACAGCATCACCGAAGATTTGAAAAGAAAATCAAATATGGTGTAGCTGTTAGTCATAAAATCCGATCCTCCCTAAGCCAAGCGATTCGCCCACCACGCCGCAGCTCCAGAAACCACCGTGACCACCTTAGATCCTCACAAGCAGATTTAAGGTTTTGGTTCTCAAAGTAAACAAATAAGTTAGCAGATAAGAAGGTAAGTGGAAGGTGAAGCAGAGGTGCAAAAGAAAATGAGAGAGGATTGAAGATTTAGCCTCAGGTGTCGACATCTCCCATATTAGAGCAAGATAAGCAACGTTAAAGCATTTTCACGAAGAGTAAGGGCAGATAAAATCTTTTTAACGGTAAAATACACTAATTTCTATTTTTGGTAATTAGTATCACCTATAAATTTTTACTAAATTAAAATAAAATTAATTAAAATAATCAATTTTCTATCATTTTTGTATTCTTTTCTTTTCAGGATTCTTTATGAATTTTGTTATTATTGTTACATCTTTCAGGATGCATGCTCCCTTTTGACACACCAACTTGTTTTAGATTTATTTTCTGTGTTGTAGAAACAAACTCATTTTCAAATGAAGAATAAACATGACATTCAAAAAATAATAAAAAAATCGGTGGTACACAACATAATAAAAAAAATATTTATAAAGTTATTTGCACTTACATGAATGAGAAATATATTTCGACAATACTAAAATTTAATCTAAACAAAAATAAAGGGTAACTCCTTTATATATTATACAATTTAATATACATAAAATAACCAAACCAGTATTCATTACAAAAATATTCAACTATACATTTAAGAGAAATTTCTTTGGATAGTCATTTTTAGTTTATATTCACAAAATATTCTTCAAAGAGGAAAATGACCAAAAGAGGTTTTATTTAAAGGATAGATATACATTTATACCCTAGGGTTAACTAATGTAGACTTAGGGTTTGGAGTTAAGGGGTGAGGTTTTGGGGATATAGTTTCAATTTTTTTTTTAAAAAAAAAATAATAAAATAAATATTACAAAATTTCAGAATAAAAAAAGACTATTTTGGTCATTCTATTTCTAGAACGCTATTTTGTGACAAAAACTTAAAAATGGCTATTGGAGAGAATTTCCCTACACTTAATATATAAAAATATTTTTAAAATATTTAACAAATTTATTATTAATAAAAATATATTTCAAATCCTAGACTATAAATCATAATCCCTAAACATTCATCCAAGTCTATATTCTATTTTTCAACCCAATTAATATCAAAAGTTCGTTTTATTATTTAGACAAAACAATTTTGTTTTCGGGGAATATAGAAAAAAATACGTATGAATAGCTTACGCAATCCTAGATAAATAGTCAATATTTAGTTTTGTTTTCGAGTAATATATGAAATCTTGAAGGTGTGAAATCTTCGTTGTAGTACTTCTATCTCCTTCAGCTTCGTTAAGAAGTTGGTCAAGCCTGAGGTTCCCTAATCATGGCGATCAACTTCTTACATTGCTATTCAAAATTATGTTAATTAAAATGATGTAGCATACTTTTTTGTCCAAGCAAGTACTTCGATCTTTGAATTCATAGATGACTCTCTTCTTCTTTGGTTTCTTGTACCCTTAAGTTGGATTTTTTTTCTGTATATCTTTTTAAACCTATCCACAACTACTAAATTGTGATCTAGAAGTCCAAGAGCCATCAACCAAACATATATTTGGTAAGCATATGTCGTTTGAGGAATAATATATGGTGGTTGAGTCGCTATAGATGATGATACACTTGCTGAAAACCAAGCTTGACATTCTGTTTTTGGGTTTCAGATCAGTTCCATTAGGTCTTTATCAATTCATCTAATTAATTTATTGTTCCTAACTTTTCAAAGATACCAAATTATCCACAGATAAGGATCTCTATCCAGAACTGGATCTTCAATACTAATTTTTCTCCAAAAGAGGTAATCCATATTGGTGTAGACACTCAAGACGAGGACAATATTTAGACTGAAAGATATGGCTGATAAGGCCCATTCTTGCAAGGCTGGGGGATATTTAAAAATAGCATGAGTCACAGATTCGTTTAGCTTCCCCCATCTAATACAAAGATTTTTGCATCACATATGACGACATGTCAGATTACAACTACATGTCATGTTACCAGCTATCATATAAGATGGCGTATCTTCTTGGAAGCACTAATTTAACAAGCAAAGGCTCAAAATTAGTGATACTAGGATCCAGATATACGACATAGAATTTTTACTCTGGGATGTTTTTAGCAACCCAGTATCCTGACTGATAGTATACTGACCACTCTTCATAAAGCTCCAACAATAACCATCTCGATGATTTATTCAGCTTATGCCCAAGCTCCTAACTAAAGGTATGTCCTCTAAATAAACAAAATTCTTATGCATCTCTACATCACATTTCTTTGATTTATCTTTGATAAAATCGCCGGCATAACTGTTTTGCCAACAAGCCAGGTTAAACTCATGAATTTTACAGAATCTAAGGCCACCCTCATATCTTGGTAAGCATTATTTCTCTCATTTTATACAATGGAGATATCTTTTTGGTTAGTCCGAAATCTACCAAAAGCTTGAAACGACACTAGCTAGTTTTTCACTAATGTCTAAGGGAAGCACAAAGCTGGACACAACATAGTTTGAAAGTGCTAATGCAATAGGTTTGATGCGAACCTCCATTCTTCCTTTTGACAGCCATCTCAAAACCATTCATTCACTCTACGTTGTAGCTTATCCTTTAAGAAGGCAAACAACTTGAATTTCATCCACTAATATCTTCTAGTATTCCCAAGTATGACCACATTCCTCCTTCGTTCTGAATTCTCAAAGCATTTTTTGTTGTTTACTTCACGTTTCTTGGAACTTTTTGACTAAGGAGTAGAGAGTACTTATCGAAGTTGAAACATCGTCCCGAAGCTTTTTATGTATTCTTAGTGCTTTCATAACCTTTTCGCATTTACGGGGTTCTACCTTACTACAAAAGGCTATCATCAGTGGAAAGAAGGTGTGATATCGAAGGACTAACACCTGAAGCGCGCATCCTTGTTAATTTACTTTGCTTCTCTGCATGATTAAGAAGGCTAACAAGGACTTCCATGCATATAATGAAGATAAAAGGAGACAAAAAAATATCCTTGGCGCAATCCCCTCTATCGAACAGTATTGCCTTTAGGCTGACCATTCATAAGAATCTTGTACCTCACTGATAGTTTAATCAACCCAGATTTCCAAAAAAACTCATCTGACAGGCTGAAACCAGAGGCTTGCGCAAGGTACCAGGTAACCGTAATGACGCAAAGAAAGCAATCTTTTGAATTATATCATATATGAATTCTCATGCTATCCTATCATTATACTAAAAGTAATCTGTTTTTATCAATAAAGGTTGAATAGGTCTAAGAAAATCAGTTTGAGATAACTTTTTTAGTATGTGGCATAAAACCTTAGAGACTATCTTCTAGCTCACACTACACAAACTGATTCGACAAAAACGCGTCATCTTAGCTTAACTACCCATTCAGTAATGGAGCTATAATATTAGCATTGATCAAATCCATGATAAATGTAGTAACATTTGTGATAAATGTAGTAACATTTGTGATAAATGTAGTAACATATCATATAACTATAGTGAAGCGTGATAAAACAGAGTTGTCATTTCATCTGGTCTAAGAGCTTATTTAGGATGCATCACAAATAAGGCTAGCTTAACTTCCCATTAAGTAATAGAGCTGTAATATTAGCATTGATCAAATATGTGATAAATGTATTAACATCAGTGATAATGTAGTAACATATTTTAGAGCTTCATCTATCTCCTCTGGATTTGATGACTCAAAAAATACTGTTGAACAACTAGTAGATATGGCTACCAGTCCCTCTTCATCCTTTATCATATTTTCAATTCATCGTTTAGTTGGCTAATCCCATTTTTTTTCCTGTCGATGCTTTGTCAAACCATGGAAACACTTCGAGTTTGTATCCCGTTCTCGAAATCAAAGAACTCGACTCTTTTGCTTCCAAAACAATTCTTCATTTTTAGAGTTTCAGATAATTTCTTTAATGCCTCTGCTATTTCTTCTGTTGATGCATCATCATTTAAGTACATAGCCTCAACTTTCTTTTTAAGTTCCGCTACTTTCTTTTCTGAACTTATATCATTTTGTCTCCTTCATTGACTCAAAGCTCTATAGCAACTTGAGATATGGGCCATTATATTTGCATTAGTCGGAAGATCTGGTGAATTCAATCCATCCCAGATAACCTATCTGATCTCCTCACTATCCCACCAGCGCTTATCAAATTTGAAATTTTTTTCGCCTTAATTGGTTTCATTAGTATGTAAACTAAAACCGGTCGATGATTCGATCCCCACATGCATAAATACTGAACTAAAGAATGTGGAAATTTTTCATGCCAGTCTTCATTTCCTACAGTACGATCTAGACGACATCCAATTGTGAACCTTCCTTTTTTTTCCACCCAAGACATCGTATTTCCTGAGAAAAGAAAATTCAACATTCCACAATCGTCACCATCTAACTAAAAGGAAAAAATGAGCCATCATATTGGCACTTACCTCCTTCCTTACCGTCTTTATTTCCTACAGTACGATCTAGACGACATCCAATTGTGAACCTTCCTTTTTTTTCCACCCAAGACATCGTATTTCCTGAGAAAAGAAAATTCAACATTCCACAATCGTCACCATCTAACTAAAAGGAAAAAATGAGCCATCATATTGGCACTTACCTCCTTCCTTTTCATTATACCCATAATTTCATTAAAATCACTGGTCATGAACAAATGTCCATTTCTCGTAGTGGAAAACCGCGTAAGACGTTCTCATACTTGATCTCATCGCTCTAAAATAGGATTTGAATAAAAAAAATGTCATAAATATTTTCATCCCATCAATAACTGCCTCAACATCAGTCATTTTTTTTATTTGAAAATAAAACATTAATCTGCAATTCCTCCATAAAAAGCAAATATAAATCTTTGCTTTGGTCAAGTGGCTCAACGGCATACAAAAGATCAAATCCTAGATCAGCTTAAATATTTTGTAACAAAAGCTTCTTATCTTTGTCTCCAAAAAAATAGTAATTTTGGACAATGCTTCCAGTGCAACTTCTTTAGACGTTGAACTGTTAGGTCATTTCTAATCTCTCAGCAGTTACAACTGAGAATTTTCATAGGTTAAGACCAGGTGGTTATAAGTTCCCACCAATCCAAATTAATCGAAGATGAATTGGTTTGCGTATACCATGGATGAATTTTAAAATTTTAATAATTCAATGGAATTATTCTAATTAATAACTCCAATACATTCTTAATTTCAGGAAATAGAATTACAAGCCACATTAATCATTGTCGTGAGAAATAGGTGTTTCACTTGAAGCAATTAATAAAAGGCACAATGAAGCCGTGATTGATAACACACTATTGCTTTAAAACACAGGCTATTTGATCACTTCCTAACACTAACCAACAAATGAAAACATAGACCAATGTGAGTTGAGAGCCATCTTCTTGAGCATAGTAGCCAAAATACAGATCAGCTAGTCAACATGATGGCATAGATCGATATCAAACCAAAGTTGTCCTCTTGAGCATATTAGTCAAAATGCAGATCGTCTTGTACGGTGAAAAATGTTTGGAGAACTCGTTGTTGAAGTGCCATAAGCTCAGTGATAAGCTCCATTTTTAACCTGCCCTAGAACAATCGAACTTGAGCCGCCGCTGTTTCAAGTTTTCTAAAGAAAAAGAAGTCATGGAAGACACATTTTTTTTTCTTTGCCCATTCGACTCTTCCATTCTCTCTCTTTTTCTTTTACAACTCGAGTTGACATCAATTGTTGTAGTCTTTACCATTTCTTTCTATCACACCGAAATAAATCTTGTTTAAAGATACTTCTGCATTTCCCATAGACAGTGCTATTTTTTACATGCCCTAGAATAATCAAACTTTAGCCATCATTGTTTCAAGTTGTCTAAAGAAGAAGTCATGGAAAACACATTTTTTTCTTTTTATTTACAACCCTAGTTGACAGTAATCGTTGTAGTCTTTTCTTTACCATTCTTTCGATCGCACCGAAATAAATCTTCTTTAAAGATACTTACTTCATCTCCCATATACAGTGCCAATTGTTTAATCTGATATCAGCATACTTGATAAGAGCATGATTTCAATGGTTGGTTAGGAGAAGTCTTTATATTGAGTATAGAACTCGACGAATTAACATAAAGAGGTTTTATTATGTTATATCTGAACCAAATTAAAGTATGCCTACGTATTTACTGCAATAAGGCTCTAGCAATCATAATTCATTACATAAATGTTTAAGTCGCTGGGAGACGTTTTAGACCAGTTCTCGGCTTTCTACATGAAAGTGTCGAGATTGTATTTAGCTTTATATAGAAAAGTGTCGAGATGCTTCTCCATGTTTTATGGATGATTTGAGATGTCCCTTTAGACTTGAAGAACCTCTTTATTTTTACAAGATTGCATACAACGTCTTCTTCTTTTATTTTTTGGTTTTCCTTTTTTTCTTTAAGGTATTTTTCCTTTTATCTTCGACATTCTTTTCTGCACCGTTTTCGTTTTCCTTGTTAACTTCCTATTCATTACTGACTTCCATTTATTAAATGGACCAATTTGAATTTAGTACAGGCTTTTGACAAGGATGCTAAAATAATCTCCAACAATGGGGTTCAATTTGCTACATATCTGATTGTCACTATAAGGTTACAATGAAATTTCTTGTCGTTTTAGGACATAGCCTCTTTGGTGTTGCATATCATATTAACAACTAAGCATGAGTATTTGGGTATCCGTTCGGATTTGGTTCGAGTATTTTATATTTTTAGGTTTACACTCGTAGATCTCTTTCTAACATTTTATTAGTACGTGTCGGGTTTGGATAATAACACTTCGAGTTTGGTTCAAATTTGTATTGTATCTTAAAACCCATAAAGTTACCATATATAGTTCGTATCCGGGTAATATCGGTTCAATTAGGAGAAATATTTTAAGAAACAACAATATCAGAAGTATTTATACATTTCGGATAGGATAACAGATTGGATTTTTTGGAAACAAACATCGTTATAGATATAGTAATGTGTTATTTTAATAAACAAATTATGAATTACTCATTTATAAGTAAATGAGAGTTTAAGTTATTTATTTAAATTTTAAAACTTATTTTTGTAATCATATCAACATATACATATTGAATTGGGTATCTGAAATACTTATTATATGTGTTTCAAATATTTATATTAACAATTAATTTTGGATTTTTCGGACTATCCGTTTGGTTTTAGTTAAAAACATTTCGGCTTAACTATGTTTTGTATCACCTAACAAGATCCGTTCGGGTGTTTTTTATACATTTCGGATCGGATAACATATCGGCTTTTTTGGTTCGGGTTTGCTTTGAATCTCAGACTTTGAATTTTATGCCCAGCCCTATCAACAACTTGCAGAGCTTGATGTTCATCGTCAGACATTACAAGATCAATGAACTGATAGTGTATTTCTTCTTACTACTTGTTTTGATCAATCATTAAATACCAAGAAATATTTTAACAATTTTTTGGATTAGTCTTGCATCTGATACTTGTTGCTACTAAGCCGTGTGACCAAAAATACGTTGTTAAAGTAGGAGGAAGAAGTATAGTAGAACCTCTATAAATTAATATTGTTGGGACTTCAAAATTTTATTAATTTATAGAGATATTAATTTACAAAAGTTTCTTTTTTTAGATTTTTTAAATATTTTTATTTAGAAAATATAAAAATATTTGATTTTCTCGTAGATACATTATTTAAATTTTATAAATTTTTATATTTATTGTTTTATTATCCTATTTGGTGTATATTTTTATGTTTCATAGAATTGTTATGTGGTTTTCGATATATTTTTATTAAATATTATCAAAATATATTGAAATATTAAAAAAAAAATAAAGGTATTTTCCTTGTAATCATAAAACCAACAATATAATGTTTAGTTGGTACTTATATAAAATATGCATATATATAGATTATTAATTTATGATTTTATTGGGACTATATGTTTACATAGAAGTTTTAAAAATATTATTATCTTGTTATTTTATCGATTTGTGTCATATTTTACACTGGCCCAAGTTGAGACCAGTGAAATTTTTTAATTTATAGAGGTTCTAATGTATGTAGCTATATACATTTTGTTATTAATCTGTGTAAAAGAACAAAAGTGTGATTTCGGATTAAAGTAGGAGGAAGAAGTATGATGAATTTTTTATACTAAGTGGCACTTTATCACTTTTCAATTACACAAAAAGACACATTCCACTTGCAATGCACTTTCAAGAGAGATACAAAGAGAGAATTGACATATTTGTCCTTAGTGGATGTTTTTGTTTTGGAAAGAGAAAATGTAATTTCAAATTTAGTTTTTATTTCTTAAAATTTTTTTTTATTTATTTTAAAATTAAAGATATATATAACATTTTTGTTGATAATTATGTTTTTTATTTTCTATATTTTGATATCCACTTTGATATGTTTTTGTTATATTTTAAAATCTATACATGTACGTGTATCCAATGATTATGTATCTAATGATTGTGTTATGGATGAGTGGTATGTAAATGTTTCAAAACGTGGATGATTACATGTAAACATATAAACATTGAGGATATGTATATATATCTAATGATTATGTTATAGGTGAGTGATATATGGATATCTAAAAAACTTGGATGACTACATGTAGACATATAAGTATGGAGAGGTACATGTGAATGGTTATTTATGTTTTTCTATGTTATTATCAGATAATGGTCATCTGTACAGACATCATTCGTCCACATATTATCCATCCACACACCTATTAACCCGACACCTATTAACCCGTCTACATATCTCTGACCAGGTATTATCTGTCCACACATTACTCGTCCACATATCATCCATTAAAGGTAAAATTGTCAATTTATTTTTGACCCACAACAAAGTGTCTCGAATGTAAGAAGTGCTTTTAAGTATAAAGAAAAATAAAAAAGTACCTTTTAGTGTAATCTCAAAAAGTACGTAGTAATATATTTTTGTTATTAATCGTGTGAAAGAACAAAAGTTGATTTAGAGTTTTTTTTTTAAAAAAAGAAGAAAATTGTACTGTTACAAACAATGAATCTTTGTTTATCCACTTTCACAAATCTCCATGGAATAGCTCAATGCTAACTTTGTCGATGGCATTTTGAGTTGTGGAGGATGGACATACCTTCCGAGTCTATGTAGTGTTCCCAAATTTCTCTTTGAAACCATTTTCTCAATCTTGAGCTTTTGGTAATTATCAGTCTCTGGCTTCAGGATACCAAAATAATCACAATCCCTTTCTTCTTTTCGTTTTTGCTAATTGTAGACTAAAAAATATTACCAGACGCATATGCTTTTCTCATGTTTATGTCCGTCGCATTATGCTCTCTTCTTCTTCTGTAGTCTCGCAAATACACCCGGGGAGAGGATTTGCGTAGAAACTCTCTTCTAGCTTCGGAAATTCCCCTGATTCTCTGTTATATGGAGCTCCATTTCGATCTTTGTGTAGCTTTTTTACTTTGGAACTGAATTTTTTCCAAGAAATTCTCCCTTCATCCAATGCATCAACAAGTTTCACAAAGCTCATCCTGCATCCAACAAAAGAAGAAGTTGTGACTTAAATTATATATTAACTTTAGCCTACAAACTAGTGGGTGTACTCAGGTGCATTTACTTGTCTGGGTTTATCGTCTTTTTGAAGTTCTCGAATCGCCTGTGACCTTGAACCGCTTTTGCCATGTTCCCATCATAAGTGTAGAGAAACACCTCACTCTGAAGTGCAACAATATAGTCTAAACCAGCCAACATGTTCTGGTGATTATTAAAAGGACTCAGCTCTTCTTTGGTGGCTAGCGTTGAATGTGAGAAAATGTTGGGGTAGTTTGTGTTGAGAGAATCCATGCTTCCGTTTCCATAAGCTACGCCAGCTACGAGGTAAATCCTGGAGCTTGACGGGAATTCCAAAGCCCTCAGCAGAAGCGAGGTTTCTCTTGGAGTCAAGGGGCAACCACCTTGCAGTCTTCTCTCTGTTCCATTTATCTCCTTTTCTTTCCAGTGAGCAACCTCATACCGCATCTGCCGTAATTCTTCGTCTTCTGCAGCTGTCAAACTGTGACTGCATCCGGTGAAAGCCAGCATATCCTTCTCATACCTATAGAGGATGGATATATGTCATGAGCTATACACCAAACCAAGTCAAACTTGTCTTCCATATAGATTTGTCTAAATACAACTTGCAGATGGCCCAGTGTCATATAAATTACGATGTGACGCATAGATTAAGCAACTTGCCTTAAATGAAGAGCAAGGTATGGACCTCTGTTCTGCCTCATTCTAGAAACTAGAACATTTCCCAGTTCCTCTATTGGAGCTGAATATTTCAGCGCCCTGTAGTTTACTCGGCAACGAAGCTTTTGTACAGAATCGGGAAGCTCATTGTTGGCGAGCCGGGAGTCAGTGTGAGTTAAGTACATTACGATATGTTGTTTCAACAACGGGAGGACCTCTTTCTTGTAGTAACCAACCTGTAACAAGGGATATAATTATTGACCGAGGGTCTTCTTGGAAATAGTTGTATTCAGTTACTGTGAACCGAGGGCCACGACAATAACCAAAAATCAATAAAGCGATCCTTACCTTAGACCACGATATGGGTGTCTTCACAAAAGGCTCGACTCCTGCTAATTCCGATGGCAGCGTCTCAACTATGTTTATATCATCCTTCAACTCCTCAATGAAGTGTTGCCAATCAAATAGATCCTTAAAGCCACTGCAAACACGGTAAATACAACAAAACGAACAGAAAGTTCAGTTATCATGAATATGGTAGTGTCTTAACTATCTTTTCTTTCGTATGATAAGAAGAAAGATACAATCTATTTGAGAACCAAGACTACTTTAATTAGATGAAATATAGAGGAAGGTATGTGCTTCGGTAAGGAGGTAAGAATAATAAAACACTGTAAAGAAAGTTAAAAACTAACCTGTCATCCGCCCAATACGAACTGTGGTCAAGTGATGGAAGAACTAAAGTCGCCTTCATGATTTTGGCCACTGCAACCATATCACATATCTGCATTCTAAAAATGGTTAAGCAGATGAGCCTAGAACTTATTAAGAGAAGATAACAATTTGAGAAAACACACAAAAGCCTGACCCCAAATCTCATTTGGTTTAGCCCTCCATTAGCGTTTATGAGAAGATAGCCATTCGTATTAGCAGCTAACTCTGGACACAACATACACATGTTTCGTTATATAATAATAACAACTCAAAGCCGAGGACAAGAACTGCAAAGGAAAAGAAAAAAGAAATTGCTATTAATAGTTTTTATATTTTACAAAGGCATACTTTTGCGTCTCCTTAAACTGTCAATGCACTGCGAGTAATTTCCACTCTCAGGTTTTGCCCAGACGCCTGAATACTGAACAAAGAATAGAGCAATAATTCAAGATAGATTTGAGATACAGTAAAATATTAACCCAGTAGAAGAAAACACTTACTTCAACCACACTGTTGCCGTCAGCAAGCAAACTTGGATCAACATCACTGCCTCCGTCTTTATAGATGTAATCATGAGAGCTATGATCAAGCAGATTTACTCGAGGGATTGAGTCCTAGAAGAAAGTGAGTTAAGTTAAAACAGTAGCAAAAACACAGCAATTCCAGTTTGGAAAAGGCACCTGATCGGAAGCTGCACTATCAATGGCGGATCCAAGCCAACCAGTTGCACAAATCTTGAAAACACCCATGAACAAACACACGCCACAAAACGCGAAGAACATCCAATGCCCAAGCTTCTTCCTCTCTCTCAAGCTAAAATCGGAAACCATCGGCTTCCTCAACAAACCTTTCACGACTCTCTCCCTCAACTGACCACCATATGTCTGGTGCTGCTTCCTACTACTGATCGCAGATTCGAATCCAGCACTCGAATCTAAACCCGAGCCCGCAGAGATCTCTGATCTAGGTGAGTGAAGCGGTAGATCGATCTCGTGGTGAACTCTCAAGGTGGAGGAGTTATTATCGCCGCCGATGTGACTGCTGCCTCCGGAGCCGCCGCGTTTGAATGATTGAGCACGACGAGTCATGGGTCCGGAGAAGCGTGGGCTGTTGACATGTTGAGGGACGCCATCTCCACCGTCGTGGTGGTGGCCCATCTCAAGCTCCTCTTCGATTGTTGCAATCTTTTTTGAGGAAATGCAAGAGAAAGATGCTTTCCTTTTCTTATCTTTCCAATTATTGTATTTTCCAAGCAATTTCCTGAGATTCAAGTGGGAACTCAGATTTGAGAGACTATAATTTCTGGGTCTCACTACTATACGATTTTTCTCTTTTTTTCATTTTATTTTATATATTACTTAGACAGACTTTTGAATGGAGAGTGAATAAACAAAAGAAAGGAAGAAAGCAAATTCTAGTTGCCAAGCTGTGAATCTGTGACCAAGGGAAAAAAAAAAAGAGAGAGAGAGAATCAGCTGCTGCCAAGCTGTTTAAAATATTTACATGTTCCTAATTTCTATATTAATTTTGATGGTTACAAGTTTCTTCAAGATACCACCATTGAATCACTACGATGATTGACTGGCTATTTGCTGGTAAACATAATGTTTGCAGAACAAATCGGCCAAACTATATAAATTTAGATAGATCATCAAATCGTTGGAAATGGAGATTATAATACCAAGCTCAATCTTTTCAAGTGTTCTTTTGGGCTAAATTCTGAAAATTTTAATGGATATATGCTCTGAGGGAAAGCTATAGAAGCATCGGCTTGTGACCCTAGAATATATAATTTTATTTTAGCCTATTTTTATGAAAAGATGTTTTAGTGTAATAGCTTAAATTGTTTGTTATTATACTCAGTGACTTTGAAAGTTTAGGTTAGTTTCTGATAAACCTGTATTAAGGTTTATTGTGAATTGTAACAGAAAGAGGGAGAAGATCAGAGGAAGAGCAAGGATAGAAAAGAAGGAGGGAGAAAGAAAGTTTGAGGAAGAATCCTCTTGATAATTTTATGATCGTATTCGATAATCAGAAAGTAGAGTAGTGTTTCTTACATATACTTAGTCTAAGTGGGCTTAAAAGCTTAAGCCACAATAATATGTATTAAAGGTCCATCTAGGTCCAATTTCTCAGCTATGATAATCGTATCAATACTCCCTGGAAAGAACAACCTTGTCCTCAAGGTTGAGAGCTACTTTAGCCATTTTTCCTTGACAATATTTCCATGATCGTAATGCTAAGTCAGACATCGTTCCGGTGGTCTTGGAGAATGAAACCGCTCACTGATGCAGTTTAGAGTCCATATACAATCTCCTACTACTGAAACAGCTCCTTTAATATGTATGTAAACCACCTACACCATCAATATCGACAAAATTTTTATAGCAAGAGAGTTGATATACCATGGTTTTGACCCACTTTTAACCATGGTATTTATATGATTTTATAATATGTATATATGTTTTAGAGTCTATTAGGTATGTTTTCAGGTTCATGAGCATTTTGGAGTAAAGTGATGATTTAGGTGCCCTTATGGAGCTTAAAGGAGAGATTTCCCGAGATGACTATAAAGATCAGACAATAAGGTCAATACCAGAGATACATATCGATCGATACACATCCTGTGTAATCGATCGACAATGCTTCCGAAGAGGATGACGAATTAAGATACTCCATCGATCGATGGTACATGGTGCGTGAAGAACAAGTTGACTCGGCCTTGAAGCCCAAGTTCTCTCAATATTACAAGATTGCCCCTGACGAGTTTTTAACCTAATGGAACACATATTTATAGTTTTGCCTATGTGTTTTGGCTAGACATGCTTTTCATACCTTAGTGCTTTTTGTACTTCAAAAGTTTTACAGGCTTTTTATGTTCTTTGATTTATAAAAGTATTCTTTTCATCTTATTCTCATTTTCATAAAGGTTATAGAATTCTAGATTTAGAAGAAACACATAAAGAGATTTGTTGTTCAAAAGAACCAAGAGTTCAATCTTCTAATCTAATGAATTTCTATTATTACCTTGCTGCTATGAATCACTTAGCCATGTCTGAGTATATTCACTTGTTAGATTTAGGGTTCAATAGTTATGAGGGATTAGCCCCAACTATGGTTTGTTGAGTTGTGATATTCATTATCCTGATGAACCCTAATGCTTACTCTAGAGTAGCTAACTAGAATATGATCATGGAATGATTTAAGTTGTTAATCATCATCTTGAAATCATCTGGTATAAACTGAGATCCTCTAGGGATGATGCGAGAGCCGGTCTATGATCTTGGTGAACACATGTTCAATTCGAATTGAAGCTATATCGATCGATACTCCTATAGAGTAATCGATCGACGGCTACCTATATCGTCCGATATGGCGATCATGCCATCGGTCGATATTGTCGGCAGTCAGATCAATGGACGAGTCTAGTAGCGATAGCTATAGATTTATCTAAGAATTGAAGTTCATTAATATCTTGCAAGCAACTTATAAAGACATCTATAGCATTATAATACTGATTATCTGAATAGTAATTTTGAATCACTGCAAAAAAAAACGAGTATTGATAGCATAATAAGTGCTATAGAAAATCAATTTTGTATTTTTGATTTATACTAATAACAGTTAAATACTACTATTGACGAAAATTAATGAGCGGCAATTAAAAATCACTTATACCGCGTAGACTTATGCCAAAATCAGATAAGCGCCAAAGTTATAACATTTTTTCCTCTTTACAATAACACATTTTTATTTAATGCTCCAAAATTTTGTCTCGACAAAAAAAAATTGAGTTTCAAAAAAATAATTCACTCTTAAAAACCCTACCGCCACGAGTCTTTCTTCCTTCTTCTCCCACTCGCCGTCTTCTTCGAATCACCACCACGACCATCACCACTGTCCTCTCCCATCCGACAGCCATGTCCACCTCGTCACCACCGTTCCTCTCCCTTCGAGTGAGTTTCGAGAATATCCTCATTCATAGGTCTGAGATCCACATCTATAAATCTCTCTTCCTTCATCTCCCTCTCTCTATTTCATTCTAGTGTATCAAGCTTAGGTTTTTCCTTACAATCCAATATAAGCACCTCTTGTCCAATTTCTTTTCAGAAAGAGACTCGGGAGTGAGGAGAGTGGTGAGTCCAAGATGAGCAGGTGGGGGTGAGGAGACAAAAATCCATGGAGTCTGCTGTGTGTTCGAGCTCGAGGGATGAGATGGAGTCTAGGGAGAAGAGAAGGGAAAAGATGGATTTGGTTCATAGATGAGGGAGTAGATGGAGTTGGATTCTAAGATAAGTCTCTTACCCTCTTTCTCAGATTTAGTTTCATTACTGTTCTAGTGAATTGATTATGGAGGAAATAACAATTACAGGAACTCAGTTGAGATATCAATAGAGGAAGATGCTCCTGGTCTTTTCCAGGTAACATGGCTTTTTTCAAAATTAAATTTAACTGATTAAGATATCTTAAAACGCATGTGTTGGAATCTGGTGTTTGTAGGTACTGATTAAACAAAGAGTAACAGTAGATGAACTCAGGCTTTATGGTGAGAATGATTCCTCAGATGATACACTTCTTGAAGAGACCCTCTCAGAACTGGATATATTTGCCTATGGACAAACTAACGCCGGGAAGACATACAACAAGGTTGTCCTTCTTTCCTTTTACTCTCTAAAATTTTGAAATTAAGTATAGTTCTTGTTTGTTATCTATGTGTCTGAACTTTGAACACAACGCAAAAAAAAATTCATGTTAAATAATAGGGTTGGAATACAACGGGCAAGTTCATGGGACTCATAGTATAATATATCTATCACGCAATTTCTCTCTGTTAATGTGACTGATATGTTGTTGGATTTTCTCAGGAAGGATCTAATCAGGAACGTGGTTTATATGCTCGTTGTTTTGAGGAACTTATTGACTTGGCCCATTCTGCTTCTACTTCCACATCTCTGTTTAGTTTCTCTGTTTCAGTGTTTGAGCTATATTATGAACAGGTGCTTCCTCTTTTTTCGTTTCATTTCCTGGCTTTCGTTTATTAGTGAAGCATGATGATGTAATGTGAAATGAAGATCATTTATAATTCACAATATTTTTTTAGATCAGCGATTTACTTTACTCTTATATCATACATATAACTCTCTGCTAAGATTCGCAATGTGATACGAGAAGGAAAGAGGGTTGCTTTTTGGTAACTCTCTGTAAGAAGACAATGTGATAATGGTTTCTTTTTGGTGTCTACTCTCTTGATAGAATTCTAAGAGAAAGAGAGAGGGTTGCATTGTTGGGGAATGGCTCAGCGGTTCAGTGCTGTTTAGGAGCTGCTATATTGCTCCAAGAACGTGGACAAAACATAACAGTAGCTGATGCACGGTTCTGCAAGCCATTGGTGTATACTCTCTTGATAGGATCGTCTCAATACACATTTGTTACAGCAACACAATTATGGGAGAAAGTGAAATAGTAAGCTCTCTTTAGTTCACCTGGCTGGAAGTGAAGGATTAACTGTGGAAGATGAAAATGGAGATCACGTAACTGATCTTCTCCATGTAACAAATTCAATTTCTGCGTAAGTTTAAGTGGCGTTTGACCGTTCTCTCTTTTCATTGGCTCAAATAATCCATACTTTTTCTTATATATATATATATACTTACTATCTATGTCTATCTCAAGCTCTGTAGGCTGGGAAATGTTTTATCCTCTCTGACGTCAAAGAAAGATACAGTTCCTTACGAGAAATCATTTCTTACAAGAACTCATTTCTTACAAGAATACAACGGGTTTGCTCGCTTTGGCGAGGAGGAAACTGGAGAAGAAGAGCGTCGGTAGATCTGGAAGAAGATGGAGGCGTGGGGGCTCTCGGTTCTTTTCAGTTTTTCATGGAGATGGTTGGTGCTGAGTATGGGAACATGGAAAAGAGCTACGCTTTGAATATGGTTGGTGCTAAGTATGATACATGGATGGAAAAGAAGATTAGAGAACAACACAAACTCACCAGGTTCTAATGTATACTAGTCTATCAGCTTGGATTATTCAGTCTTAGTCTTTTCTTGTGTGCCTTGTTTTAGACTTGAGACTTGTAATATGTTGGAACTAGATTTGTTGTTTGGATGTTTGGAAATTTCAATGAATGTTGTAGGTTTTGTGTTAAATTTTGGTATTGGCATTATATACGTGTACGAAAGAATGACATAATTTTACAGCTATAATAAAGTTAAATTACAACACAAAAATAACTCCTACGGTTACGTAACTGTTTAACCGTTTACAGATAGCATGAAGGAAACCGCCATTATAGATATTTCGTAATACATAGAAGTGTAATATGAATGACCATTATAACAATTTAGAAACACTATCAACAAAAAATATAGCTTCATATACCATCACTATTATATTTCGAGACATATAACAGTAAACAGAAAACAACGCTATTATATATCTAAACTATAATAGCGTAACCAAAAGCGCTATCATAAATGGGGTACCTATTATAGCTGGGGCAGATATAGCGCTTTGAAAAAAGCTATGCAAGGCATATAATAGCTGTTTTTCACAGCTAAGAATAGAAGTTTTTCTTGTAGTGAATCTAACTACTTTCTTTTATTGTTTAAAACCTAAACCAAACTCTCTTTATCAACTCACCATTGCTCACAACTGCAATTTACTTTTGACCTTAATCAACCTAGCATAGTCACTTAAGATTATATATTTTGTGTTCCTTAGTTCCTTGTGGATTCGATTCCTAAGTACTACAATTGAACCTCTTATTTGAGAGAGTAATTCACTCCTTAGGGTAATTTGAGTGATATCAAATTTGGCTCCGTTTCCGGGGAACTAAGATCGCCATTAGATTTAATCTGATTAGTTCTAGGTTATTTTTCTTTTTCTTGCTTAATTATCTTCTGACACAAAATTTTTTTCTTGTCTCTTTCAGGTACATGCCCAACAGTACTAGAAGCAACAAGAACAACCAACTTGTGTACTAAGAAGATCCCCATAGTCTGGAACGTAGCATCCACAAAGACTTACGTTCCACATCGATCGACATCAATCACAGTTCGTCGACAGATATTCGCTTACCACAGTCGACCGAGACACCTTCTTCGTCGACCGATACTCGCACCCTTCTATCGATCGACATCAACAACCGTTCGTCGACCGATATCTTTCACCCGACATCGATCGATATACCTCAATCCTACATCGATCGATACTAACTGGCGAGACATGGTAGAGACTATTATTTTCACTACTGATGAGAATGGAGATCTGCGTGATCAAGATGGTCACCTGCGTAATGCAGCAGGTCAGAAGCTGAATGTTCAGAAGGAGATCATTCCTGAGCAAGAGACTGCACCTACAGATCTTATTCATCCTGTAGAAGAGGCTAACAGAGCTAGAACTTTGGCTGACTACAACCGTCCGGATCAGTTCTACACCAACCGATCAGCCATACTCCCCCTGCTATTCAGAGAGGAGATTTCGAGCTCAAGCCGCAGTACTACACACTTGTAGGACAAATACCCTTCTGTGGGTTGTCCCATGAGCATCCTATGGACCATCTTGAGAGGTTCGAGGATCTCATAACCGTCATCAAAGCCAATGGAGTCCCTCAAGACTATCTTCTCTGCAAGCTTTTCAAATACTCTCTATCTGGAGAAGCTTTGCAGTGGCTGAGACAACCACCACCAGGTTCTCTCACAATCTGGAGTGACATCAAAAACGCATTCATGCGTAATTTCTTTGAGGACTCACGCGCTGAAGAATGGAGGAGGAAGATTGCTACATTCACGCAGGATCCTCGAGAATCGTTTAAGGACACATGGAACAGATTCAAATCCTACCAGCGAGATTGCCTACACCACGGTTTCAACAACGTGCAACTGCTCTGCACTTTCTACAGAGGCATCACTTTGAAGTACCAGATGGCTCTTGATACAGCTAGTGAAGGCAATTTTACCACCAGGAATCCTCAAGAAGCTGTGAAGTTGATTGATAACTTAGCTTCAAGCAACAGCACAAATAACATTATGAAGACAAAAGCTACATCATTCCTTGGGAAGGAACAAATTAATGAAGTGCAAGCACAGCTGGATCACGTTCAGAAGCCACTAAACAAGCAGATTTGCTCAGTGGAGGATGCAGAAACTGCAGCTGAAGAAGAATACACAGAAGAAGATGTGAGAACTGGATCAATGGAGCTGGTTTTCAGAGGTCTGGAAACCAAGCAGGATACAGAAACTTCGCAGGACAAAAAAGCAACTTCAACCAGAGTTCACAGAAGCCTACCAACTACAGCAGCAGCAACCCCAACAACAACATGAGTTATGGTAACTCATTCTACACAAATCCACCCCCACCCACCCAAGACAGTAAGCTAGAAGAGATGCTAGACAAAGTTCTGGAGAGTCAGCAGAAACTTTAGATGGACTTCAATGGAAAGACGATTCTGTCTACACCAACCTCAACACCAAGCTTGATGGCTTGAGCACCTATGTGAAGAAGTTGGAGACTCAAGTGGTTCAGACATGAGAAGCACTAAAGAAGCAAGAAATTTTAGCAAAGGGAATGGGAGAGTTTGCTACTCTCCATGATGTGCATGCCATCCTAGATGATGACTTTTGGCAGAAGCTGACAAATTCTGAAGATGACGATGAGACAGACCTCGAACTCGAACTCGAAATCGAGTACTATCGATCGATAGGATTTCCTGAGTATCGATCGATACCTTCCAAAGCACAGCGATAGATAAACTTTGTCGAGTGTTGATCGATGGACTTAGCTGAGGCCTCTTACGAGTGCAATGCCGTCAAGATTATGTCACACGAAGCCTTCGCAGCACGACACCCACATCCGCCCGTCGCTATCCGAATCGATTCTCATGACATCAATCGACATGATGACTACCTCATCAATCGACATGAAGACCATGATATCGACCGATCCACTTCAGTCATTGTCGATCGATACACAGTACCCAAACGTCGAGTACAACTTCCAAAGATCGACGTTGCACGACTTGATGCACTTCAGGAGCAGTCTAAAAATTCCAGTACCCTTCCCACCATCATCATGAAGAGACCCATAGACATCTTTGAGCCCATGGAAACAGAAAAGGAAAATCATGGAAGAGTTCTCAGAAAAAGGAATGAGAAGATCCCCAAACCTTATAAAAGGGAAGCCAATGAGAAGGAATTGTCAAGTTTCAGAAAGAGAGTTATGAGAATACCTAAAGAGAAACCCTTTGAAGAAGCTTACTTTTCACACAAATTGTGGATGTTCTTCAGAGAAACCAGAGAGACAGGAGTTCCCTCGTGGAGAAGAAGTGCGATCCAGTTTAAAGAAGAAGATCACACTGGAGAAGAAGTGCGATCCAGGGATGTTCACAATACCATGTTCTATAAGAGGTTTTGAGTTCCCTCGTGCTCTCTGCGACACAGGATCTGGAGTTAGCATCCTACCCAAGATCATGGCAGACCATCTAGGTCTGAAGATAGAGCCTACTGAAGAATCTTTCATCTTCGTGGATTGTTCTCAACTACACTCTGGAGGCATAGTTCGAAACCTTGAGGTACAGATTGGAGATGCCTTAATTCCTACAAACTTCCATGTCCTGGAGAACAAGCTAAACTTCAAGACATCTCTACTACTTGGAAGGGCTTTCTTAGCAACTGTTGGAGCTGTTTGTGACCTACAATCAAACAAGCTCTTCCTAACCCTCATTAACCCTACTATCCACTACAATCCTATTCCAGTCATCAAGTTTCTAAGGACAGAGAGCCCAGCACTCGTAGCAACTTGTTTCTATGCCCACAAGTATGATTTAATGACCGAATACGAAACAGATCCAGCAGTATCGACCTATGGCAGTCTTCTACCATCGACCGATACCAGTCGACCGATAGACACACATGGTCATCGATCGACAGGCTATTCCAAAAGATCGAAGAAGAGTTTGCAGAAGGCGATTTTAGCGCAGATGATTGGGAGAACGATCATTACATCCTAGAACTAGCTAGTATCACTACTCATGAGGAGTATGATGAAGATTATGAAGAGGAACGAGCCATAGAGTATAGATTTCTTCGGGAAGATGAAGAAAGACCTCCTCTCCCATCCTTTATCTTTAGAGCATCGATCAACGGAGACCACCCTCCATCGACCGATATGCCCCAACCCAGATCGCTTAAACGACGTTTCGAATCAACGAGCGACAACCCCTACTGTGCACCAGTCTATGTCCCACATGAGCCACAAGACGGAGACTACTCAATTGGGAGTTTGGCAAGCAATTACAATGAAATTTTCGCAGTGGATACAACACCTCTAACGCATGCAATCGACCCAGAAGCAAACGTATCGACCAACACGGAGCAACAGCCATCGATCGACACATCACTCCAACTATCGACCGATTCCCATACCACTCCATCAACCGATCCTACCACTACACCATCCGAGGTACAAACACATAATTTCGATTTTACACTAATAATTCTGGATGAATTTGGTATTTTCAGGGATCCAGACGGCCATGCATGCGCAATGGAAGGAAGAATAATTCAAATCTCCAAAGAAGATGTTTCAGACATTCTTTAGATGACCAGTTCTGCCTATCCAGAATTTCAACACCCATCGATCGATATGTGGAGAATCACATCGACCGATATACATCGAGAACTTGGGAAACGAGCCTTCAGATCCGGGATTCGCCAGTTCTCATGGGAAAAGAAAGACGAATATGGTGTCTACAGAGATGAGAATGGTTTTGCAAGAAGCATAGCTGGAGACATCATCCATGTTTCCAAAGAAGATATTGGGAAGCTGCTGAATAGAGCCTCACTGTTTGAGCGCTCTTGTTTTTGTTTACCAGAGCACGCTGAACAGTTTTCTAAAGGAGTTCCATTTTGCAAGCTCTACACACAAGCAGAGGTCACATAGATGATCAATGGAAGAGTTGGTGAACATAATTGAGAGATGGCATCACTGAGGTCTGAACATGAAAAAGCCATAGCATCACTTCAAAGAGAACTACATTGGAATGAGACTGGCAATGACTTAGCTCGTAAAGAGAGGAAAGCCCTCCAAGAAGAAGTACATGCACTTCGCGAAGAACTAGAAGCTCGGAAGCGCAAATCGACCGATACAGTCTCAGTAGCATTGATCGACACGACCAAAGACAAGCCTATCGAGAGTCACCTACAAGAGCTATCGATCGATGAACCACCCTGTACATCGACCGATACTCACGCACCAGATTTCTGCACCAGAGAAGAAATTGAGGACATCACAAGAGATATCTACAAATCTCTTGAAGCCTGTGGAGAAGAAGCATATAGATCACACGACAAGATGTGGTTCTCAGTACATAGTGACGTTCAAAGATTGGAATGCACAACAGAAGGAATACAGAGGGAGATAGAAAACATTCAGAGACAGCTCGCCAACCGACCTGCACTATCCGCATCGATCGACGTACCTATTAACAAATCGACCGATGGATATCCATCCACATCGACCGACAGACCTACACCGCGATCGGTCGATACTATCCCTTCCCATGTGCAAAACATACAAAACCTCGACACAATGCAGATGAGTATTGATCTAGAACACACCTACAGCAAGATTGGACAACATGAGTTCAGCATAGCAAGCATTGAGGAGTGGTTACAGAGAATCCACTATGAGGTCCAAGGATTGAAAGCTAGTATGACTAGAAGCGAGAAAGCCACAAGAAGCTTCTTAACTTCATGATTTGAAGAATCACAAGACAAGGAGGATACTTGTTTCCCAACAAGTACCTGCAATTCACCTCACTAGCCACTATACCTCCATAGTCAAGGTAAATGACTTTAACTAAGCGCTGAGTGGGAGGCAACCCACTATTAGGTATTTTCTTCTTTAGTTTTATTTTATTTTTACTTATTACTTCCGTTTTATTTTATTTCAGATGATACACGATCACTACCTTTATCAACCGATAAGATACTATCGACATCGATCGATACAAACCAATCCATGACGATTGATGCAAGTTACTCACCATCGATCGATACGAACATCGGTCAGGTATATCGTTCACAATTTTCGATATCAGTTATACTTTATTTATCTATGCACTAACTCCGACTAGTTATACACTGAGGACAGTGTATGATTTAAGTCTAAGGGGGGAGTAGAGATTACTGATGCTACTTTACCTTTTTGATCTCATTAAATGTTTTCAAAAATTGGTTTTATTGAGTTAAGAAATGGACAAAAGATTTCAAAAAAAATTTACTTTTATCTAACAACCCTTTAGCACCATTCTTAGAATTGTTGATTGCAGAAAGTACTATAGATGCTAAGGTGGATCACCAGTCACCTATGACAACACTTTTCATGATTGTTTGGAAGAACCAAAGCTTATTTCCAACCTAACCTGACATATATTGCTTGTCTTGGGGCTTGGTATACAAGGGATCAGAATCCTCCTGCAAGCCTAGAATGAAAAAGTCTTGATAATTTTGGTTTCTTTCTCTCCTCCCTTTGTCATCCCTAAAGAGAAAAATAAAAGATTGAGATGATTTCCTAAGAGGCAGAGGGAGAGGTACATTACCCATGACCCCACTATTCTAATTCAAAGGAATGATCACACATTGTGGAAGCGAGGGAGAGGTACATTACCCATGACCCCACTATTCACCTACACTTTGTCAGAAAAAAGCTACAAAAAAGTAGTAGAAAGATCAATAAGATGAACATCTATTGTTCATTGGAATTGATATAAAAGAAAAAGAAAATTTGGGATTCAGAGAAGGGGGGATATAGGGAGAAAAGAAACCAGAATGAGAATGCCTGAAACTTGTTTGAGTTGAATCCAAGTGTTCTTTGATCGATACTCCCAAGGTAAAGCCTTCACTTTTATTTTATGCATAAATGAAATCAGTAGAGGGGATAGATAGACAGGATTGCTAAGTTGATTGGCTAGATGAATTTGGTTGTTAAGCTAAGATATGGTATAATGTACTTCTCTAGTTAGCAATATGAGATGTGGCTTGCAACAAAGTAGAGGTTATGATTTGTTTGAGTCCCTGCTGTTTTTAAACTTATTTCAAAGACTAACTGTTGTGCTTGCTTGAGGACAAGCAAAAGGCTAAGTCTGGGGGAGTTGATATAACATGGTTTTGACCCAATTTTAACCATGGCATCTATATGATTTTATAATATATATATATATACATATATATATATATATATATATATATATATATATATATATATATATATATATATATATATATATATGTTTTGGAGTCTATTAGGTATGTTTTCAGGTTCAGGAGCATTTTGGAGTAAAGTGATGATTTAGGTGCCCTTATGGAGCTTAAAGGAGTGATTTTCCGAGATGACTATAAAGATCACACAATAAGGTCGATACCCAGAGATACATATCGATCGATACACATCATGTGTAATCGATCGACGACGCTTCCGAAGAGGATGACGAATTAAGATACTCCATCGATCGATGTACACCATGTACCATCGATCGATATGAAGCATGAAGAACAAATTGACTTGGCCTTGAATCCCAAGTTCTCTCAATATTACAAGATTGCCCCTGACGAGTTTTTAACCTAATGAAACTCATATTTATAGTTTTGCCTATGTGTTTTGGCTGGACATGCTTTTCATACCTTAGTGCTTTTTGTACTTCAAAAGCTTTACATGCTTTTTATGTTCTTTTATTTATAAAAGTATTTTTTTCATCTTATTCTCATTTTCAAAGGTTATAAAATTCTAGATTTAGAAGAAACACACAAAGAGATTTGTTGTTCAAAAGAACCAAGAGTTCAATCTTCTAATCTAATGAATTTCTATTATTACCTTGCTGCTATGAATCACTTAGCCATGTCTGAGTAGATTCACTTGTTAGATTTAAGGTTCAAATAGTTATGAGGGATTATCCCCAACTATGGATTGTTGAGTTGTGATATTCATTATCCTGATGAACCCTAATGCTTACTCTAGAGTAGCTAACTAGAGTATGATCATGGAATGATTTAACTTGTTAATCATCATCCTGAAATCATCTGGTATAAGCTGAGATCCTCTAGGGACGATGCGAGAGCCGGTCTATGATCTTGGTGAACACATGTTCAATTCGATCTGAAGCTATATCGATCGATACTCCTATAGAGTAATCGATCGACGGCTACCTATATCGTCCGATATGGCGATCATACCATCGGTCGATATTGCCGGCAGTCAGATCAATGGACGAGTCTAATAGCGATAGCTATAGATTTCTCTAAGAATTGAAGTTCTTTAATATCTTGCAAGCAATAACATTATAATCCCGATTATTTGAAGAGTAACTTTGAATCTAACTATTTTATTTTATTGTTTAAAACCTAAACCAAACTCTCTTGAGCAACTCACCATTGCTCACAACTGCAATTTACTTTTGACCTTAATCAACCTAGCATAGTCACTTAGGATTATATCTTTTGTGTTCCTTAGTTCCTTGTGGATTCGATCCCTAAGTACTACAATTGAACCTCTTATTTGAGAGAGTAATTCACTCCTTAGGATAATTTGAGTAATATTAAGAGCCATTAGTTTGAGCAGCCATCTAAGAACCTGTCACTCTCACACCTTTAGTCTTTATCAAGGATATGACATACATGTTTATCCAAACCCTGAAATCAGCTTCAAAAACTGAAGATAGCAACTCAAACACTGGCCAAAACGTAACAAACTCATAAACAAACAGCTGAGTATGCACATCTACATAACTTGAAAGGGTCTTTTGACTCTCTTGTGTTCTTGCAACATTGAGAACAACCACATACACAGTAGTGTTGTCACTTCGCTCTGCCGAGAGATCATTAATTTCTATCAACCGTGAGTTCATGTGTAGTGTCGCTAAGAGTGTTCTTTCAACGTCTAACGTCTCACTCGTTACTCCACCAGGTTCCCAAACCTGATTAGCCAAACCGAACTCTGAAAGTCGTTTCCCACTCAAGGTCTTCATTAATCTCAAGATCTCCTTTACATTATGTCTTTGGTGTTTGTATCCAATAATTTCAAGAAGATATGAATCCAGCTCCAAATAAACTTTGCAATCTACTAAGATCATTTCATCATCAGTTTGTCTCAGAATTGCCTCATTATCACTAAGCTTCAAGTCAACCCCAAGATACCCCTTGTCACCATCAACACCTTGAACCTCTTTTTCTAAACTCATATTCTTCTCTGCAAATTTACCTTGTTTTCTCAACTCAGGAAGTCCAAATCCACGTTCTCATCCTGTATCAGCCACACAAACTTTTTACCCTAACCCATAATAACAACCACAAGAATCATGTTCTTTTTCCAGAGTTTCGGCCTCCATGTCTTTAACCCAAATTTTCTTTGAGTGGCAGCCTTTGACAAGCTCGAGTTTTCTCTTGGCAGCCTCATCTTGACTTGGATCCCAAACATATAGCTCTAGAGAAGGATCCACTTCCTCAAAACACTTCAACGAACGCTTACGTTTTGTCACTTTACAGCCAACATAGTCTGAAACTTTTTTATCATTCCCAAACAAGATAGACAAGCCTATGTTACTGTCGTCACCATCTCTCCCAGCCAAGTCGTCATTCACCCTAGGTTCTTTCACCTCTTTTTCCATCAGTGGATGATCTTGGTCAAGTGGGTTTGTAAAATCTATTGATTTCCACCATACTCAAAGAGATGAGACTCTTGTCTCTGACCAGTATCGATCAGTGGTCTTTTGTAGTGTGAAACCTCAGACTTACGAGTCCTAAACATTGAGCCATAAAACATTCCGTAGATTGGACAAGCTTGTACAAACCAACGCTGAGTCACTTGCCTCGTATCGGCGTACCTATTCTTCATCTTACAAGAATCCACAAGTAGCGATCTCCTAGCCTTTCTCGTTTTCTTAATCAGCTAAGCGTCACCATCACCACTATACACAATCTGAAAATAAAACCCTATTTTACGCTTCCTACCCTTTGTAGCATCTTTCCACAGCTAGAGTACATCTTTCTTGGCTTGTTGGAAGTGTGATCGGAGCCTTTAGCGATCTATCTCCGTCAAGTACTTTGAATGGAGATTCGCACACCAGGTGTTCGACAGATGATCTCAAAGGGTTTCCGCCTATTTTTCTTGTTTCAACGTGAGCAAACATCTCTGTGGCGTTGATCTGAAGAATCCGTCCTTTCACGAGCTCAAAACCTTCGTGAATCTGTTCCGGATCGAGATCAGACTTCTTAGATGATTGGTTTAGGTTTTAAAAAACCGGCTCGACATTCTAAGGCAACGGATCGGAATCCTTCTCATTTTCCAATGCCATGTTCTCACGAAGCTCCTTGAGCGATGATTTCAGTTGCTGCAGCTCGACCTGCAACCTATCAAATATCTCATCTATACGAGACTCTTCTTTATGCCAGATCTCAAACTCCTCAATTTGGAGTTCGATGTTGAATTCAGAAACGCAACGTCAAGAGGATGATTGTGCTCTGATACCATTGATAAACCCGTTTTAAGGTTTATCGTGAATTGTAACAGAAAGGGGGAGAAGATCAGAGGAAGAGCAAGGATAGAGAAGAAGGAGGGAGAAAGAAAGCTTGAGGAAAAATCCTCTTGATAATTTTATGATTGTATTCGATGATCAGAAAGTAGAGTAGCGTTTCTTACATATACTTAGCCTAAGTGGGTTTAAAAGCCTAAGCCACAATAATATGTATTAAAGGTCCATCTAGGCCCAATTTCTCAGCTATGATGATCGTATCAGTTTCTAGTGGCCATTTTATTTTAATTAGCTTGTGGTCTCGTATAAGTTAGGGCCGCTACTGATATATAGTGGTATCGAGGCTAACCCAAGAGGAATCTACATGATCCCTTCACTATGAAACTCAAAAAGTATAAAAATTAAATAGGAAAAATGACTCTTGTGGCAGATTCATTTTGCAACTATCTTATAAATTTCACGCATTCTTCAAAACATTCAAAATCAAAAACCTAAGAAAATAAGTTATGATGAGAAATGCAGAGATGTTCTCGTCAAGTTAAGGGGATATAATTTCATTGTGCCTTTCTTGCTATCAATGTCCAAAGTCAGAGAAATATTACTGCTTTACTTTTAAGTATTATAGCACACAATGAGTGTCGTTTTAGTGCAAAAAAGGAAGTATCAATACTCCATGTACTATGTCAATAAGTCGTTACTGAACGCAGAAAAACGGTACATTCACCTGCAGAAATTAGCTTTAGCTATACTCACAATAACCATGAAACTACGTCCCTATTTCCAAACTCATCCTATTGTAATGGTAGTATTAATGCCCAACAAAGTAATATTCTATAAGCCAGAAGTATTAAGCCGACTAGCCAAATGGGCAATAAAAGAAAATAACGTAATATTCTGACCCTCTACACCATCAAGTTACAAGGAGTGAGTTACTTTATGGGATAATTTTTATCTTTTCTTACACTTTAACACACTTTACGCTGGAAATACATATTTTTCTCTACAACTGGCAATATCTAGACATATATACCCTTTGCCAAGTGAAAGATGACAACAAATATGTAACACCCGTCACCTCCTATCTGGAGTACAGCGTGTCACCCCCGACGCGTCCTCAAATAACAATGTGACACCCGTCTCCCTCTCTCTAGGGACAACGGGCCACCAATAATATCTCGTAAAATAAAAATCCAAAAGCCCAACTACACTCGCCCAAGCCCAAAGTAAAAATCCGGATAAAAGTCCAATAGCACCAAGTNAATATCTCGTAAAATAAAAATCCAAAAGCCCAACTACACTCGCCCAAGCCCAAAGTAAAAATCCGGATAAAAGTCCAATAGCACCAAGTACGTCCAATTATCACCTTATTGCTTGTCTCACCTGAAATGGGAAGAAAGAGGGGTGAGCGACTGGGGAGTCACTCAGTGAGGTATGGGATGCTACCCCGAAGTCCGTAGATCCGGACATAGCACTCCAAATAAATATAAAATAATTCTAATGCGTGTCAAACACGGTACCTAAAGTACCCAAGCAAACAAACAATGGTCCTAGCGAGTCACACACCCGCTGCCCACTAACAGGCCAAAATCACACTTCCCACACTGGGGTACAACAACAACACAGCCGAGATAGTGCTCGGGCACCGCCCGTAGAAGATTTATCGACGCCAAGTTACGGCACAACCGGTCGACTAAAGTTGTCCGTAACCCTAAAACAATCCGGCATACAGAAGTCCGTCTCCGTATCCGGCCAAACAATTCTAACTAAATGATTTACATTAAGCGAAGCAATCAATGTTGAACCATTTGACACCCTATTCCGGTTTATGCAAAGAATTCTAAACCTAAACAAGCAGACACCAATCAGACCCTAAATTAGACTTAATTCACAAAGACGGAACACATTAGAAATAAATTATATTTATTTAAAGTTCTAAATCGCGTACGAATCGTTCGGAAGTAGACCCTCACCTTAGCAACTGGGGAAAAGTGGTATCTATGAACTC
>CAKOAT010852931.1:768557-795668 GCA_932364175.1 Eruca vesicaria subsp. sativa
GTATGCTGATCAATATGCTAAAGGAGTTCTAGATGGAAGAACCGGAGATCGCAACGGGAGATAGCAGGCATGCAACATGAACATGAGAAAGACCTATCAAGACTTCGAGGTGAACTACTATGGAATACCACCAGCAATGACTTAGCACGGTATGAAAGAGAAGCCCTATAAGAAGAAGTCAACACCTTGCGCGCACAACTGAGATCTCAGACACGAGATCGACCGATACAGATCCCCCTGCATCGATCGATACACGCGCACAAGAATTCTGTACCAGAGAAGAACTAGAAGCAGCCACAAGAGATATCTACAAATTTATTGAGTTTTGTGGAGACGAAGATTACAGATTACTAGACAAGTATTGGTTCCCAGTACACAGTGACGTCAAAGGATTACATTGCACAGTAGAGGATATTCAGAAGGATGTAGAAGATATCCAAAGACAGCTCGCTAGCCGACCTGACCCATCCCCATCGATCGATGACATACCACACCCATCGCCCGATATGAGATCTCCAGAATCGACCGACGAGACAACACACCACGATACCATGCAGCGGACTACAGAACACATCTACATCATGCTTGGACATCATCAGTATAACATTGCAAGCTTAGAGGAGTGGTTGGAAAGGATCCAAACTAAAGTTTATGGTTTGAAGACTAGTATGACCAGAAGCGAGAAAGCCACAAGAAGCTTTTTAACCTCCTGGTTTGAAGAATCACAAGACAAGGAGGATACTTGTTTGCCAACAAGTACCTGCAACCCACCTCACTAGCCACCATAATTCCATAGTCAAGCTAACTGACTTTAACCAAGCGCTGAGTGGGAGGCAACCAACTGTCAGGTATTTTATTTCTTTATTTTATTTTATTTTTACTTATTACTTTCGTTTTTATTTGTTTTAGGAAGATAGACACCCGATCAATACCTATCGACCAATACGAACTAGTCGATATCGCTCGACACAGACCTACACGCATCGATCGACGATGGCAACTCACCATCGATCGATATCCATATCGGTCAGGTATATCGTTCATAATTTTGATATCAGTTACTCATTTAATTTTTCTTATGCTCTAACTCTGACTGATTATACACTGAGGACAGTGTATGATTTAAGTCTGGGGGGAGATGATTACTAATGCTACTTTACCTCTTTTTGATCTTATTTATAGAAGTTTTCAAAAATTGGTTTTATTGATTCAAGAAAGGGAAATTTTTTCAAATTCTTACTTTTTATCTTACCACTCTTTAGCACCATTCTTAGATTTTTTGATTGCAGAAAGTACTATAGATGCTAAAGTGGATCACCGATCACCTATGACAACACTTTCATGATTGTCTGGAAGAACCAAAGCTGATTTCCAACCTAACCTGATATCTACTGTTTGTCTTGGGGCTTGGTATACAAGGGATCAGAATCCTCCTACAAGTCTGGAAGGTAAAGTCTCAAAAATTTTGGTTTCCTTCTTTCCTCCCTTCGGCATCCCACAAAGAGAAAAAGACAGATGATTTCCTGAGAGGCAAAGGGAGTGGTACATTACCTATGACCCCACTATTCTAAATCAAAGGAATGATCAGGCAGAGGGAGAGGTACATTACCTATGACCCCACTATTCGCTTACACTTTGTCAAGAAAGATCAATAAGATGAACATTAGTTGTTCATTGAGATTGATAAAAAAAAAAGAGTGAAAGAAATATTTGGATTCAGAGAAAGGGGGATAAAGAGAGAAAGGGAACCAGGATGAGAATGCCTGAAACTTGTTTGAGTTGAATCCATGTGTTCCTTGATCGATACTCCTAAGGTAAAGCCTACACCTTTATTTTTATGCATAAATGAAATCAGTAGAGGGGATAGACAGACAAGGAATGTTTAAGTTGATTGGCTAGATGTATTTGGTTGCTAAGGTAGGATATGGTATAATGTACTTCTGTAGTTGATAGATATGAGATGTGGCTTGCAACAAAGTAAGAGGTGATGATTTTTAAAGTTGAGATTTTGATTGAGTCCCTGCTGTTTTTAAACTTTTTTCAAAGACTAACTTAAGGTTTTCTTGAGGACAAGCAAAAGGTTAAGTCTGGGGGAGTTGATATACCATGATTTTGACCCATTTTTGGTCATGGTATTGATATGTTTTTATGATAATTATCTATGTTTTGGAGTCTATTAGGTATGTTTTCAGGTTCAGGAGCATTTTGTAGTAAAGTGATGATTTAGGTGCCATTATGGAGCTTAAAGGAGAGTTTTCCAAGATGACTATGAAGATCCGACAATTAGAGACACATATCGATCGATACACAACTTGTGTAATCGATCGATGACGATTCCGTAGAAGTTGAAGTCGAGATACTCCATCGATTGATGTACACCATGTACCATCGATCGATACAGAGCGTGATGAGCAAGATTTACTTGGACGACTTGAAGCCCAAGTTCTCACCAAATTACAAGATTGCCCCTGATGAGTTTTTAACATAATTGTACTCATATTTATAGTTATGCCTATGAGCCCTAGAAAACAATCAGAAAGTATTGAGTTTTTATCTAAGTTTTGTATTTTATTCTATACTTAGCAATAAAGTATTTTCTTTTCATCTTATTCTTTTACTATGAATCACTTGGCTATGTCTGAGTATATTCATTTGTTAGATTTAGGGTTCAAATAGTTATGAGGGATTAACCCCAACTATGGAGTGTTGAGTTGTTATATTCATTATCCAAATGAACCCTAATGCTTACTCTAGATTTGCTACCTAGAGGTATGATTATGGAGTGACTAATCTAATAGTCATTATCCTGAAATCATTTGGCTAAGCTCAGACTCTATTAGGCACGTGCGATAGGCGGTTTAGTAGAAATTCTCGGGTGAACACAGTTTCAATTCGATCCGATGCTATATCGATCGATACTCCTATAGAGTTATCGATTGACGACAAAACATATCGATCGACACTGCGATAGCAACATCGATCGATACTGTCGGCAATCAGATCAATGGACGAGTCTAATAGCGACAGCTATAGATTTGTCTAAGGATTGAAGTTCTCATATATTTGCAAGCAATTCGTTAAGACATCCATAGATTTATAATCTTGATTTTCTGAATAGTAACCTTGAATCTAGGTATTTTCTTTTATTGTTTTAAAACCCATTCTCCTTAGCAACTTACCATTGCTACCAACTTTTATTTATTGTTTTAAACCTAATCAACCTAGCTTAATCACTTAGGATTATATCTTTTGTGACTCTAGTTCCTTGTGGTTTCGATCCCTAAGTACTACGATTGAACCTCTTATTTGAGAGAGTAATTCACTCCTTAGGGTTAAACATTTGAGTGATATCAAGCAACAAAAAAAACTAATCTCAGAAATCACAACTCTCGGTCTTTTCCTTCTTTTCCCACCATCTACTCCTTCATCTTTCCTCTTCCTCATTGATATCTCCTTGTGTCTCAAAAGCTACAGCTCTCGTTCCTTTCGCCTCTTCCAACCATCTCCTCTTCCATTTCTCCTCTTCATCTTTGATCACTCCTTGTGTACCAACAATTATTACTGCAAATCTGTTAACAGTTTCTGGTCATAATTGATACTCTTTTATTTGAGTTCTTGTAGGAAATATGAGATTAAAATCATGATAATCCCAAACAAAATATTAGGTTTCTTGTATTTGGAAAAGTGGTTTAGATCCAATATAAGAGTGAGAATGTTTATCAGGACTTTTTGTTTTACGGACCAGTTTTTTTGTTTAGTTAGAAAATAAGAAAGTAAGGAGTTAGCTTAGTGTGGGGGTAGAATGGAGAAACTACATGTAAATTCTGACCCTCTACACCATCAAGTCACAAGTGTTAGCCAACTTTGTGGCAGTAGAGCATGAAGTAAAAATCTGCAAGGATAACAATCACGCATGCAAATGAAAGTTTTACGTGGAGAATATGTAGTAACATAAGAGGAAGAGGATTGAGCATAATACAGTAAAACTCTATAAGTTAATGATGTTGGTTTTTTGATATTTTATTAATTTATAGAGTTGTAATTCATAGATTTTTTTTTATTTTAAGATATATTTTTCTAAAATAAGAAAAATATTTTACTTCAATGTTTTGCATTAATTAACTTTTTGAAATTTGACATTTATATTATTTTTGTTATATTATTTGATATTTATAAAATATTTTTCATAGAATTTAAATATGGCTTTAGATGTAATTTTACTAAATCTAATCAAAATATAATAAGTTTTAAAAATATAAGATAATTCAATTGTGGATATAGAAAAACAATATAATGGTTGTTTGTACTTATATAAAATGTATATACATATAAATTATTAATTTATAATTTTAATGGGATTATATTTTTACATAAGGTTTTCTTAAAAAATATTATATTATTATTTTATTGATTTGTGTTATATTGTAAACCAGTCCATTATGAGATCAGAGAAATTTATTAATTTATAATGTTTATTAATTTATTGAGTATTAATTTATAGATGTTCTATTGTATTCATCTTGCCAGAAAAAGACACCGCTTCTAGGTTAGTAAGATGTAACTTGAAAGCTAATAACAATGAAAGCGAGTATAAGTATCTAATAGGAAGACTCAATCTAGCCAAACAGATGGGCGCAAAGAACCAAAAAGTATTCAACGACTCATAACTGATAGTCAATCCAATGTAAGGAGAATACCATGCAAAAAACGCCAGCATGGGTAAAATTCTTGAGAATAGTCAAACCCTTAATCGACAAGTTCCAAAGTTGTAAGCTCACTCATATCCCCAAGTAGACAGAGGCAAAACATTTTCATTGGTATCTATTATATTTTGAACCACATTCTTTACCAATATAATTTGAAACAAGATTGAAACCATGCCAAAACCAAATTAAAATATTCTAAGCGGTAATAACCATCAAGAACCAAAAGTTATCATCAAGGAATTACAGTCTGCATCAAGGTCAAACCATTAATATGACCACTATAGATCCTAATATCTACACTAAGTATTTTGTAATGATCAAGAGTTTAATCTGGGGAAGAAAAATGATGTGGGCAACGATACTCTTAAAACACAACGATACAATCGGATTCAGTTGGCAAAAATGGACTTTATTGAATATGGAATTTGGTACAAAGTGGTAAACAAGATCGAGAACAAAAATGAAAGATGAAAATTATATGCGAACTAGAAGTCTATGGCGTGAGGTCGATGTGAATAGTAGTTTGCTCTAGCTGCTTATGCGATCTTCGGGGTCTAGTTTCGACCTCATCGTGGTCGTTGACCTCGAAGCGATGATAAGACATGGGAATGGGCCCTATTTCAGCCATCAAATACAGCAGTCGTTCTCGTCTTACTCTATGAGTTCTTTGCGGGATCGCTTGCTCGGCACCTATCTTTAGAATTTAATGGATCTCACATTATCGAAATTAATGGGCCCGATTTTTGTCCAACATTTTCCTTCTAGCCTTTCTAGTTGAAGAATTTGAAGAACCAAACCGCTTAATCAACCGTCTGGCGTCATCGCGTATCCCGGAGAGTGTGGCACCAAGTGTATTGCCTTTGTCGGCCACTTCCTCTCATCGTGTGGCTGAAATTGATTTTCGACGTCATCTGCTTCGGGAACTACTTTCAGATTTTTTTAAATAGGTCATCTTCTTTGTCGAGAAGACTAGTTTCCAAAATTTCCACAGATTATTTCTTGTTCTTTCTTTGATTTTAGTTCTCGATAAACCGATGGAAAACGAGAGATTTGGTCCTCATCTTCCTACTATTCTCGAGGGAAAATATCTCGAAGGTATCTACGATCTTTGGGGAGTTCCCTTCAGTGTGGAACTTTACATTGTGGAACCTGACGAGACTCCAGAGAACGTTCGTGACGGATATTGCGGGGCTTATCTGACACATTTCCGAGATTGTGGTCTATCGTTCCCACTCCCCTCGTTTCTCCTTGAGGCGCTGGCCAGGATGGAGATGGCTTTTACCCTTATGTGCCCTAACTTCTTTCGCTACTTTCTAAGTTTATGGGTTCGAGCTCAAGAAGAAGGTATCAAGTTTGGTCTAGACGAATTGTGGCAGCTTTGTGTGGTCAAGAATAATATGCGCTTTCCTGGCACCATGCTTCTTTCTCCTTGTAGTGGTCGTACCATCATTGAGGGTATTCCCAATCGCGATGACAAATGGAGAGAAAAATTATTCGTATTTAAGATAAACTCGGCCTCAGTTGGCGATTTTGACTTCAGCCGAATTCCTCGGGACTGGTCAAATGATATAAGTCTGTTTTCTTTTTATGGAAGTTAAACTTGTTTATGTGTTTATATAACCGTCTTCTAAAGTTCATTTTTTTTTCTTCTTTTTGGTATAGAACGTTTTGGGAGTGCTCCGATGACCCCCGAGCTTCAAGGTCTGATGGAGAATTTACGTCGAGGTCACACTCGTTGGTTTTTCACGGTGCAGCCTATTCAACTTGCTCTTGATATTTCTCCGGTACGAGGTCGCCCCGAGCCCATTGCTTTGGAGAATCTAGTTCGTCCACAGGGTGCTCGCCTCAGTAAGTCTTGTTCTCTTTTGACTTCGATAGTCGCTTTTTTCCTCTGATTATATATTTTTGTTTTTCAGGGGTGAGAAGAAGAAGCCCTTCACCTGACGGTTCAGAAGCGCCTCACGAGATCGGGTCATCGGAGAGAGTTCAAAAATCTCCCCGAGGACCTACACTTCGTTCGAGATTGCAAATTCGATCTCTTGGATCTTGGTTCGGCCACTGGATAAAGCTATTCTGACGGATATGAATAAAGCTGCCCCGACTCACTTGGCTGAATCTGTGGGTAATTGTCCCGGTGGTAGCCGTGTTGACGTCGCAGCTTCGCAAGCTTGGCGTCATCATTTTGAGATTTAAGTTCCGCATGTACAGATTCGTCTTCTCCCGAGGGTTCTTCTGCTAGAAGAGCATCTGGAGAAGGTCAATCAAGGGTTAACCTCGAACGATCCTTACCAAGGCCGGAGGCAACAGCTCCTCCGGTTGTCCGTTCTGAATCGGGAGGGAGTCTTCTTGATGATCCAGAGCATCTCATCTAGGTGTGCCACAGAATTAGGTCAAAAGACTGCGATCTTCCTCCGTTGGCTGAAATGCGTTCTCGGGAGGAGTACATTCGTATGGCAGTTGCGAATGCCAAGGTGAGCGATCTATTTTAATCTCGTGTTCTGTTTCCTTTGGGTTCTAATAGTTTATCTGTTGGCAGGCCATACAAACGAGTAACGAGTATGGTGTGTTGATGGAGAAACGCCTGGCTAAGTTTCCTGGCAAGGAAGATATAGAAGAATATCTGAATACGATCCAACAACTGCGGATTGCTGTGTCGAAAGCGGAAGAGAAGGATTTGAAGCGTGTTGAAGATATTCAGGGACTCAAGGAATAGTCAATCGGCCTCGAGAAGGGGAAGGTCGATCTTGAGAACAAATTGTTGGCCGTCGAGCAAGAGAAGATTGGGCTCCAGAGACATTAGATCGATGAAGGATAAAATCAAGAGGGTGTCTGAGAATTGACAAGCTACAGTTAAGAAGGAGTCCCGCCGTGCTCGTCGGTCTCTCCTTTAAGAATACGAGGGGGGTTCTGAAAGTGATAAAGGGGAAGCTAAAGGAGATGAAGGTGGAGAAGCATGCTGAAATTCGTCTGCAGGACGTGAGGGCACGTATTGACATGTTATCGGAGTATCTGGAAGGAGGTTTTGAGATTGAGGCTGAGTTGGAGCATCTCACGGATAAGGAGCTCGATTGCTTGATCGAGAGTGTCAAGGTCAAGGTGTCTGATCCATCTTTGGAGCGTCTCGAGCTTCCTGAAGTGGCTTCAGATTCGGTCAACCAAGTAGGATGATTGTTGCGATGGTGTTTGTTTCTTTTGTTGTTACTATTTTTTTCTTTTGGTTTTTTGAAATGTTAAAACGTTTTATGGGTTAATGAACTTCTTTAGGTAAGTACCTTTGTATTAAGTAATGATATTTGATAATATTATCCATGTATTAGTTCAAATGGAGACAGAGACTGATCAGGAATCTGTTTTGGGGCCTTCATGAGGTCAAGGGATGTATTTGTTTGTTAACATAGATTTTTCGTTTTTGGTCTAGTCTGATGCTCCCCTAGTTCGATGTTTAATCGTAGGTTAAGTATTGAATTTTCTATCTGTAGTATTTCTTGAGGTTGTAAGCGTTCCAAGGTTGCATTTCGGGATTTCCAGTTCTAAATTTTTCGAGGTCGTAAACTCCGGCTCGTATTTCCTTGGTTATTATATAGGGTACTTCCCATCTTGTTCCTAGTTTTCCTGCCCCCTCTTCTTTTGTTCCATCAAATACTTTTCATTATACTAAGTCTCCGACGCAGAAGGAGTGATTTCTTACGTTAGAGTCGTAGTAGCGGGACGTGGCCTGTTGATAGTTTTGTATTTGAATTGACGCTTTTTCTCTTTGTTCTTCGATCATGTCGAGTTGGTCGATTAGTAGCTTTTCATTGAGCTCGACATTTACTGGACGTAGCCTGCGCCGTTGGCTCGGGACTTTGATTTTGGTCGGGATTACTACCAACGGTCTGACTATGTCCATGGGCCATTTCATGATAGGGTTTGGCAAAGATTTGGACGAGAGATTTTGAGTGGGCTGGTGTATCATGGGGGCGTGTCGTTGGCACTTATCGCATTTTAGTGGAAATTGCTCGTAATCATCAGCGAGCGTCGGCCAAAAGTATCCATACTTGTTGATTCTGATTGCCAGAGATCTGCCACTCGAGTGGCTTCCACATGATCCATCGTGGGTCTGCTTTAAGATCGTGAAAGAATCTTTAGGAGATATACACAGGAGGTAGGGTTCACCTAGACTTTGTTTGTATAGCTTTTCTTCCATGATGCAATAACGTGAGCTTTGGGCTTTTATTTTCCTAGCCTCTCCTCTTTCTTAGGGAAGTTCGCCGTTGCTGATGTAATTGTAGATCGGGATTCTTGTGGGAACCGAAATTCACACCTGTCGATTTCCGTAAAATAAGGAAAGTTAGGAAAACCCTAATTTTCCAGAGGAACCAGATCTCTGCGAAAGCCAACGACAAGTAACCAAGAACGCGATTAATATGAATAAACTGAAAGATATAAAAAGAAAAACGAGATTGGGAGCAAGAAGGATTCTTATTCCGAATTCGTGTAAGAACGGTTACAACGAGAGTTGCCTTAGCTGCGTGAGCCGTCGGCGAAATTCCTAGTCTAGCAATCTAAGACTAAAACCCTAGTTGAGACGCAGCTCGATAACGAAAACGGAAAATTGCCTAAATGCTAAGTTTGGTGGTGAAAGCTCTGAAAACTCGTGTGTCTTGCTTCTGCCCTAGACCTCCTATTTATATACTCCTTGCCTTGGTCATTCGGTCTTTCCATTTCGCCCAGATTCGACTATATCGGGAATTTTCCATTTTTCTCGATCCTTCCTTTTCTTCCGCGGAAATCTTCTATTTTTCTTCAAACCTTCCTTTTATCTTTAAACTTGACTTTATTTTCCTCCTGCGAGTAAACCGTCAAAACGTTATCAAATCTGCGGGTTAGATTCCGTTAAGATTGCGAAATGGGTTTTTATTGCGTTTATGTCCTTCCGGGCCATTTTACGTTAAAAACCGTTTTCCGACTTTTTACGGAATCGTTTCCTAATCTGACGTCATTTTTAATAAATTCCTCGAGCTAATCGCAAGGTTTTACGGTTTACTCGACTTTTTATTAAAAACACGTTTTTTACGACTTACTCGGCGTTTTTTATTAAAAACGCGTTTTTATGATTTCAACGAGAAATCTCGAATAAATCGTATAGTTTAGGAAATGTTCGGTGTTTCGTTTAACCGTTGGCGTTTTATACGATTTCCTCGAGTTCTTTCCGAGAAAGCGAAGTTTTACGGTTTTTATCGTAAAACTCGAACGGTAGGTCGGATCGAGATGGGACGGGAGATGTTTCGGCCGTGGTTTAGAACGCGACCTTGTCGAAAGATGTAAGTTACGAATCGGGAATGCAGGGGGATCGAGACGCGGAATATCCGGGAAGTCTCTAGTTCGCCCATCGGAGAACTAAGCCGGGCCGGCTTAGTTCGCCGATGGGCGAACTAGTCGAGCATCTCCTAGTTCGCCGATGGGCGAACTAGTTGAGTACATCCTAGTTCGCCCATCGGCGAACTAAGCCGGCCCGGCTTAGTTCGCCGATGGGCGAACTAGAAAGCATCTCTTAGTTCGCCCATCAGCGAACTAAGCCGGGCCGGCTTAGTTCGCCGATGGGCAAACTAGACGAGTATCTCTTAGTTCGCCGATGGGCGAACTAGTTGAGTGTCTCCTAGTTCGCCCATCGGCGAACTAAGCTGGCTTGGCTTAGTTCGCCCATCAGCGAACTAAGCTGGCTTGGCTTAGTTCGCCCTTGGGCGAACTAGTCGTGACTAGTTCGCGCTTTACGGCTGTTTCGGTTTTTTGCGGTTTCGTAAAACGATTCTCGAGTTTTATAAAACGATCTTCAGATTTCATAAAACGATCTTCGAGTTTTATAAAAACGATCTTCGAGTTTTATAAAACGATATTCGAGTTTTATAAAATGATCTTCGAGTTTTATAAGACGATCTTCGAGTTTTATAAACGGCTTTTCGAGTTTTATAAAACGATCCTTGAGTTTAATAAAACGATCTTCGGGTTTCATAAAACGATTTCTCGAGTTTTATAAAATGGCTTTTCGAGTTTTATAAAACGATTCTCGAGTTTTATAAAACGATTTCTCGAGTTTTATAAAACGGCTTCTCGAGTTTTATAAACGATTTCTCGAGTTTTATAAAATGGCTTCTCGATTTTTGTAAAACGATTTCTCGAGTTTTATAAAACGATCTTCGGGTTTTATAAAACGGCTTCTCGAGTTTTATAAAACGGCTTTCCGAGTTTTATAAAACGATTCTATCGTTTATAAAATGATTCTAGCGTTTTATAAAACGATTTCTCGAGTTTTATAAAACGGCTTCTCGAGTTTTATAAAACGATTTCTCGAGCTTTATAAAACGATCTTCGAGTTTTATAAAACGGCTTCTCGAGTTTTATAAAACGGTCTGTGAGTTTTATAAATGACTTTGAGTTTTATAAAACGGCTTCTCGAGTTTTATGAAATGGCTTTTCGAGTTTTATAAAACGATTCTATCGTTTTATAAAACGATTTCTCGTGTTTTATAAAACGGCTTCTCGAGTTTTATAAAATGATTTCTCGAGTTTTATAAAACGATCTTCGAGTTTTATAAAACGGCTTCTCGAGTTTTATAAAACGGTCTGCGAGTTTTATAAATGACTTTGAGTTTTATAAAACGACTCTTCGGGTTTTATAAAACTATTCCTTTTATATTTTCGCGGGGAGTTTTGGCTATTAATTCCGTCATTCCGATTTTGACCCCAACAATTCTCCAGTCGACTCTACCTTCTAGTTCTTCTTGGAAGGCTTTCTGCGTTGTTGCATCAGGCTCGTCGTCTGCCTCTTTGAGGGGGGGGGGGGGGCAGATGATCTCCCTACCTTTCTAGCTCGGGACCGTGGGGCACAGATCCTCTCGGGCCTTTGCGACGTTCCAACGTCCTCGTCGTGGGGGTCGCTGAAGATTTCTTCTTCCTGATGCGTTTCGTCGATGATGTCTTGGGTTGCATCCTTTGCCTTGCTTCTGGTAATGATCATTCCTATCTGATGGTGGCTTATTTCCGATGAGTTACGCCCTTTACATGGTAGATCGATGCTCGGTCTTTCGATTTCCTCGACCGGTATCACTCGTTTTATTGCGAGATTCGAGGTTGATGCCAGCGCAGCGAGGGCATCTGCCGATGTGTGTGGGAACCGAAATTCACCCCTGTCGATTTTACGTAAGTATAGGAACTTAGGGAAAACCCTAATTTCTCAAAGGACCGTCTATCTGCGGAACTGCACACAAGCAATCAAGTAAACGAAGAGAATAAGTAAAAGATAATTGTGAGGGGTAAAACTCACTCTCTAATTTAGGTTAGGTTTAGATTGGGAAAAAGACAATCGTGGGCTGAATCCTGTTAGAACTTAAAGAATGAATACGATTGTATTGATGAATAAGGGTTACAAAGATGACTCTGATGAATACAAAGAAAATAGCTGAATGATTTGCGAGTAACAATATATGCGAAAATTGATTGAAAATGAATGACCCTCATCTTCTTCGTCTATCCCTCCTTTAAATAGCCCTAGGTCACGTTTAACTTCTCCCGATGAACCTCCGAGATTGCCTCTGTAAGTTGTGGGATTTGTAACAGCCACCTCTTGACCAGGTCACATGTGTCCAACTTGAGCTGTTTTCCGTTAGCTGTTTGTAAACGAGGTCCGGAGTTTTTTTCCGTGACCTGTTTTGTTAATGATTTTCTCATTAACAAACAGGTTCCGACCTTTATTCAGTTCTTCTTCGAGGGATGAATTATTAACGGGCTTGTAATGTCCTGTTAACGATTTCTATCATTTGAGCCCATTATTTCAGATAACAGGCTACATTCGGGCCCAACAGTTGCGCCCAGCTTTCGAGATGAGACCTCTTTTCTCAGAAGCTAAAGCTTAACCGCCCGATCTCTTATTTATCCTCGAGATAATGATTATTTTATAATATATCTGAAGATACGCGTGACCTTAATTCAATGGTTCAGATTTCGTTTGGTGAGATCAATGGTTGAGATTAATGCATTTTGAACAGCTTTAATCCTGATTTTCGAGGCAGGACGTGATATAAAGCTGCAGTCATTAACTGCAATTTTTCACCACCACCCCACGTCTCGATTCGGTTCCCCAGGTAACTGTTCACTTTCTTCGTAAATCTACTGCGATCTTTTTTTTTTTTTTTAATTCTCGGTTATATTTGTTCCCGTTAAGGTCTCTTGGAATTTCTAGTTTGAAAGTTTTCAATTCGAATCTCTCTTCGATTTCTTCCCATCTTTCTACTTCTTTCCTTGTTTATTATCATGGCGAAATATAAAGAAGGTACCGGAGAAACTGAAATCTCTGCTTCCGGTGTCCAACTTATGAAGGTCAAGCAAGAAGTCGGCGAGAAGATGAAAAAGGGTGAGCAGAGTAAGAAGGTTAGAGAGTCAATAGCCCTGCGAGTCTCCAAAAGATCGAAGAAAAACGATGGCTCGAGTGGGAGCGTCTTCTTCGGATATCATGTGCCTTCCTCGCTAAAGAGCCAAGAAGTTGTCAATCTTATGGTTCAGGCCGTAGGTCACAAGGATTTAGCCAAAGCCTGTAAACCCGACGAGACTCCGGAAACTGCTCCGGAAGGGTGGTTCTGTGTTCACGAGAAGTACATCACTAAGTGTCACCTCAGATTCCCGCTTCCGGATCTCTTATTGGACCTCCTTGACCACTACCAGTTAGCTCTTTCCCAGCTATGTCCTTCGGTGATCTGAGTGATAAATGGTTTCATTACCATAGCTAAGGAAGAGGGGGTTGCCGTTGGTCTTCGTGACCTAATGAGCCTTTATACGATCAAGGAGAGTGCTTCGAAAGATGGCGGTAGCGGTACCTATTATCTACCTTGTCGACCCAAGTTGGGTCTCTTTAAGTTCTCCGGTAGTGATGACGACTGGAGGAAGAAGTTTTTTTACGTGAAGATAGATCCTTTGACGGTTCCTGAGGGTCGTACCCTAAGGGTTACTTGGTCTGATGCTTCTGGTTAGAATATCTAGGGATGCGTTCGTATGATTTGTTTATTTTTGCGCATTTTATTGATCGTTGGTTCTTCTTTGCAGATATAGGCGATCCCGAAAAGCTTACTAATAAGCTTACCAGAGCTCTATACCGCAAGTTGAAGCAGAGTCCTTGCACGTGGGGAGCTTTCACTACCTCGCGTATAGGATCGGCTAGGTTTCCGGATCGATACGGAGCCTCATTTCTGGAACCTACTCCAGCTGCAGGTTTAGAAAGTAAGCCGGGTTTGTCTCTCTCTTGAGCGTATTAACTACCCGTTTGGAATCGTTTAATTTTTGAATGAGTTTTTGTTGATTCAGTTTCTGAAGGTAACTCGATCGTATCTATCTCGACGGAAGCTAGTACCTCCGAGACCGAAAGAACTCAGCAAACTAAGATGCCTCTCCAACCGTCTTACCGTTCTCGGGGTAAAGCAGCTAAAGCAGCCAGTTCTTCTCGAGGAAGTGAGAAGAACCAGGGGGGCTCTTTTCTTAACCAGGTGCGAGATGTTCTTGACAATGGGGTTTCTATCCCGATCAGAGATGTTGCTTCTGTCGATGTGCCAAAGGTCCAGGAGTATGTTCCCAAATCTAATGTTCAGGCCAAGGAAGCTGACCCTCAAGTGATCAAGGAGTCTTCTGAGATCGAGCCTCCGAGACCCTAGAGGTCTCGAGTTGACCAGGTGGATAGACCGTCTAGGTCTTCTTCCTCGTCTTCCAGGGGAGGAACCGTGGGATGGAGTTTCACCCATTTGAAACCTGGTTCTGTCTTGGAAGATCCTTGGGGTTTGGCCACTTTGATGAGGCATATGGAGAGGACCGATTGCTTTCTTCCTGCGATCAACAACATGACTAACCGAGAGGAATATGTGGAGGTCGCTCATTGCATGGGTCAGGTGAGGGACCTCGATTTTTCTAATTCGTTCCCTCTAGTGAGGTCATTGATTGATGGTTTGTTCGGTCCTTTTTACAGCTGGGTGGGGCTATCAACCGAGCTCAACTGAGCTTAGAGGACACGATTAACAACGCTCCCAGAGCTGGGGAATTAGCCCAGGTGACCGAAATGGTGAAGGCTACCAAGGAGGAGCTCGATCAATCCCGAGCTAGAATCACCGGGCACGAAGGTATCGTGGAGATGCTTGGCTCGAAGGCTGATATTCAGACCGGGAAGATTGAGAGTCAAGTTATTGATATCCAAGTGAAGGGAAGGAAGATAACCGAGCTGGAGGCTGCTCGGAAGTTCGCTGAGCAACACGTTCGAGAGCTGATCGCCTCGTCGCAGATTAGCCAGAAGAACAAGGAGGCTGAAGTCAAACTAGCTATCCGTCAAGGGAAGAAGGAGGTAGCTGATGCTTACAACAAGATCTTGCTTTCTGTCAAGGAGAAATTTGCCAAGAAGAAGGAAGAGGTTAGCCTTCAGATTTATGCTCAGGAACTTCAGGCTAATACCGACCTTCTTGAGGAAATGTTGGCCAATGAGATCAAGAGTGTTGATGAGGAGTATCAGCGCCTGATATCGTTGATTCCTGAGGCTACCGCAGCGTATGAGAAGGCTCAGGTATCAGATTTTTCCGTAAGCAAGTTGTCTCTGCCTCAGATCTCGGAGAGCTCAGGTACCTTTGAGATCAACGTATTTAATCCGTCCTTTTCTGGAGGATATGGTTCTAACTTAGGTCTGGTGAATCTGGCTTCAGCTCCAGTTGAGGCAACCATAGATGATCGTGAGAAGGGGACAGGCGATGGATCCTTATCTAAGGAGTTGGTACCAAGCGAGGAAGATAAGGATGAGGAGAAGGGTGCTGACGAAATGGAAGTCTAGATGCCGTCTCTTCTTTTTTTTTAAATTATGTCTTTATGTTTTCCAGACTTTTCGCCTGCTGGGCTTTCTTCTATCTTTTGTTAAGACTCGTGACCTGAGGAGGTCTTTAAACCTTTGCTTTGTTTAAGATCTTTGAATTTAAATAGCCTGGGGAGGCTTTTAAACCTTTATTTCATTTTGGTTTTGCTCTAAGTCATTTGACTTGTGAATATTTTCGTTTCTCTTTAACTGGAATCAAGTTTTCTTTCTGAGGGTCTTGTTGATGACCTGATGAAATCTTTAGCATGAATTCGTTTGTCTAGGTTGAAGTCTTTGTTTCTTTGAATAAAGGATTCTGGGGCTTGCTAGCGGCAAGCTCCGTTATCTTTTAGTGCGAGATCTCTAGGTCAGGTTTTCGAGACCTGATTTTACTCGGGACCTCTTTTTACGTGTCGATCATGCTAAGGATTCTGAGACTTTTGATAGGGTTCTTTAGGAACCTGAATTCGCTCCTGAAGGATTTTGAGACCTTGGATTTTCCTAAGGATTTTAAGACCTTAATTCTTGTTAAGGATTTTAAGACCTGGGATTGTGGTTTATGTTTGTCGAGACCTGACTTAGATAGTAAGGTTTTAAGACCTTAGGTCCGGGTTTGCCAGGACCTGTTTTTGTACGAAGGATTTTAAGACCTTAGGTCTGGATTTGCCGAGACCTGGTTTTATTTGTAGGGTTTTAAGACCTTAGGTCCGGGTTTGCCGGGACCTGATTTTGTAAGAAGGATTTTAAGACCTTAGGTCTGGATCTGCCGAGACCTGATTTTATTTATAGGGTTTTAAGACCTTAGGTCCGGGTTTGTCGGGACCTGATTTTGTATGAAGGATTTTAAGACCTTAGGTCTGGATCTGCCGAGACCTGATTTTATTTATAGGGTTTTAAGACCTTAGGTCCGGGTTTGCCGGGACCTGGTTTTGTATGAAGGATTTTAAGACCTTAGGTCTGGATCTGCCGAGACCTGATTTGTTCGTAGAAACTTGAGATGCTTGAATGTAGATGTTTTATAATAATTCTTATGGAATACATAATAATCATGGAGCTAACAGCCTGGGCTGTGTGTTTTTTGAACACGTGTCCCCTTTGAATGTAAAGACAAATATGTTGAGGTGAGATTGGGGCTGCACTCATGACGGAGTTGCCTACGTACCCAGTCAAGGGATCAAGCCAAACGTAGTTCGATGGGTTTTAGGTACCTAATGGTAGTATTTCTTGAGATTCATGGCATTCCATGATCGGATTTCGGGTACCCCAATTCGTACCTTCATGAGCCTGTAAACGCCTGGTCGTATCACATGGATGATTTGGTAGGGGCCTTCCCAATTGGTCCCTAGCTTTCCGGCGTTTGGCTCTTTGGTATGGTTAAAAACTTTTATGAGTACCAGGTCACCTACAACGAATTGCCGGGACTTGACCTTGGAATTGTAATGTCGAGCCATTGCTTGTTGGTAGTTTTGAATGCGGAGCAAGGCTCGATCCCGTCGTTCCTCGATCAAGTCGAGGTTATCTGATAAGAGCTGATTGTTAGCTTCGGGATTTGTCGTACAGAGCTCTCGGCGGAGGCTCCCTGTGATGGTTTCGGCTGGGACGACAGCTTCCATCCCGTAGGCTAGGGAGAAAGGGGTTTCTTCCGTAGCTCTTCGTGGGGTGGTTCGGCATGCCCAAAGCACTTCGGGTAATCTTTCGGACCACGAACTTTTATCGATTCCAAGGCGTTTCTTGAGGTTTGCTAATACCGATTTATTAGCAGCCTCCGCCTTACCGTTTCGCTGAGGGTATCAAGGTGTTGACATGGTGAGGCGAATTTTCCACTTGACGCAGAAGTCTTTGAAGTCGTTAGATATGAATTGCGATCCATTATCGGTTACGATTTCGTATGGGACACCGTGACAGCAAATGATGTCTCTCCATACGAGTCGTTCGGTTTCGACTTTAGTTACCTGTTGGAAGGCTTCAACTTCTATCCATTTTGTGAAGTAGTCTGTTAGGACCGGTAGGAATCGTAGCTCTGCTGTCCTGTTCCTGACACGACTAGCGGTCCTACGATATCCATGGACCATCTCATGAATGGGTATGGGGCGGATATTGAGGATAATTTCTCTGAGGGTTGGTGTATAAATGGTGTGTGCCTCTGGCATCTGTCGCATGAGGATGAGTAGACCTCGCAGTCAGCAATAATGGTAGGCGCCTTGCCTTTTGATTCGGATAGCTAAGGCTCTACCACCGGAGTGGTTTCCACGGGAGCCATCGTGCATTTCTTTCATGAGTCTAATAGCGTCGAGGCCGTGGACGCATCTCAGGTAAGGTCCCGATACGCTTCGTTTATAAAGGATCGATTCCATTATGCAGTATCTTGCGCTTATTGCTTTGAGTTTTTGAGCTTCCCATTTATGGGGGGGGGGGACCTTGCCCTCTGAAATATACTGCATGATTGGGATTCTCCAGTCCTCTCTTCCTATGATTTTGTCGTGAAGGGATGAAGGAGGTCCCTGTGCTGGATCAGGTTCTCGGGTGTTGTTGCGGCCGGAGGTCGTGCCCCTGGTGATATTCCTTCGGTTAGGTTCACTGGAGCCTAAATCTGGAGGAATATGTTCAGGTATGTCGTTAACTCCTGGGGTCGGGATCGTGTCTTTGATTTAAGTTTCGGGTTCAGTGGAGTATCTCGTCCTGCGAGTGTTTACTCTGAGGACAAGTGGGCTTGGAGGCTGGGTTGTGCCCCCGGAGGTGTGCTTTTTGAATTTGCGAGTTTTGGTTTTTGGGAACCAGAATGTTGTTAGAACTTGGGTTGCTGCTGACTCGGAGTAGTTACCTTCTGTTTGTTCTTTCGGTTTGCTATCAATCTTGGCTTTAGTAGCTATGTCGATGCTTGGTTTTTCGATTCCCTCTACAGGTATAATTCGTTTTACTAGGGTCTCTAATGTGGATGCTAATGCAGCCAACGCATCTGCTGAGGAGTTCTCTCCTCGTGGGATTCTTGTTAGCTCAAACTTGCTGAACTGTTTAGTGAGGCTTTGTACGACTTCGAGGTATGCCCCCATTCTTTCGTCCCTTGTTTCGTATTCCCCGTGGAACTTGCTAGCTACCAGCTGTGAGTCACTGTAGGCATTTAGTTCTCGGATTCCGAGGCTTAGGGCGAGTCTTAATCATGCGATTAGCGCTTCATATTCGGCCTCATTATTTGAAGCGTTGAATCCGAGTCTGTACGGTTGCTCGATGGTTTCTCCGGCTGAAGAGGCAGCCTTAGCCCGATTCCGGAACCTTGTTTTGATGAGGCTCCGTCGACATACAGGCTCCATTCCAGAGCTTCAGCTCTCGGGTCTAGTTGTTCAGACGATAGCTCGATGATGAAATCAGCGAGAACCTGAGCTTTTATGGCTGCTCGGGGTCTATACTCAATGTCGTATTCGCTGAGTTCTATGGCCCACTTAGCTAATCGTCCTTATTGGCTAGGACTGTGCAGAATCGTGCGTATTGGCTGTGAGGTCATTACCACGATCGAGTGTGATTGGAAGTAAGGTCGTAGCTTTCTGGCAGCTGTTACGACTGCCAGAGCTAATTTTTCCATGGTAGGGTATCTGGTCTCGGCGTCTATTAAACTTTTGATTGTGTAATAGACAGGTCTTTGCTCGTTTTGCTCCTCTCGTACCAGCACGCCGCTAACTGCAGCAGTTGATACGTCAAGGTATAGGTACAGGGGTTCTCCTGTTACTGTTTTGGATAGGATCGGATGCTCGGAGAGGTAATCTTTCAATTGTTTGAAGGCTTCCTCGCATTTCTCGTCCCATAGAAACTTCTTGTTGTCTTTTAGAAGTTTGTAGAACGGGAGGCATTTATCGGTGGACTTAGATATGAATCGGTTCAAAGCGGCGATTCGTCCAGTCAGTCTTTGTACCTCCCTGGTTGTCTTAGGTGACGACATTTCCAGGAAGGTCGCTATCTGTTTCTGGTTGGCTTCGATACCTCTCTCGGTTACGAGGTAACCGAGAAATTCGCCCGAGGGCACTCCGAAGGTGCATTTTGTGGAGTTTAGTTTCATATCGTATTTGTTGAGGATATCAAAGCATTCTTTTAGGTGGGAGATGTGATTTTCCTCAGCTGAGGATTTAACCAGCATATCGTCGATGTATACCTCCATGGTTTTTCCGAGCTGTCCGGCGAACATTTTGTTCACAAGCCTTTGGTAGGTAGCTCCCGCGTTTTTTAATCCGAATGGCATTACCTTGTAACAGTAGGTCCCACGTTCAGTTATGAACGCAGTTTTTTCTTGATCTTCAGGATTCATCATGATTTGATTATATCCCGAGAAGGCATCCATAAAGGACAAGAGCTGATGGCCAGCTGTCGCCTCAACAAGACGATCCATGTGAGGTAACGGGAAGCTATCTTTAGGGCAAGCCTTGTTTAGGTCGGTGAAGTCTACACAGATTCTCCACTCCCCGTTTTTCTTTTTGACTACTACGGGGTTAGCCAGCCAATCGGGGTAATGTACTTCTCGGATGGACCCTGCTTTCGTGAGTCGATCTACTTCGTCGTTGACGGCTTGAGCTTTTTCGAGGCCTAGCTTACGGTGTTTTTGTTTGATCGGTTTGAAAGTAGGATCTACATTGAGCTTGTGAGTGGTGACGTTTGGGTCTATACCCTTCATGTCGCTGGTGGTCCATGCAAACGTTTTGACGTTGCTTTTCAGGAAGTCGATTAACTACTTTTTAGTTTCGAGAGGTAGCTCTGATCCGATGTTCACTTGTTTCTCGGGGTCAGAGTCGTCGATGCTAACTCGTTTGGTTAGGTTCCCAGGGGGACCTCGAATATTCTGTTGCATCTCTCAACCTTCCTGGATCTGTAATTGCTATTGGGGTGATTCCTTGAGGATTCCGAATCCTCCCAAGTAACAGATCCTGGAGATCTTCTGGCTACCTCGTACGGTGGTTATTCCGTCAGGTGTCGGAAATTTCACGCATTGGTGATAAGTGGATGCTACCGCCTTCATCTTATGAATCCAGGGTCTACCTAGGATCGCGTGAAATGGGGAGGGTCTGTCGATGACTACAAAATTGGTGATTTTCATGATTCCTCCAGCTATGACCGGGAGCTTGATGGTTCCCAAGGAGGTAACTGTTTCCCCGGAGAAGCCTACAAGGTTAGCTTTCTGACCAATAATTTCGTAGTCATCTATTTCCATCCCTTTCAGGGCGTTATAGAAGATAAGGTCGACCGAGCTTCCGGTGTCAACCATCAGCTTAGGCACCTCGTAACCTGCTATGTTCAGGGTGACGATTAAGGCATCATCGTGAGGTCTGTCGAGATCTGATGTCTCGCTCTCCCAGAAAGAGATCTTAGTGTTAGATTCAGGGTTGGGAGGCTTAGATTGAGCACTGGAAACGACCTTCCGTACGTGACTCTTGATTGAATTAACGGAGTCTTGACATATGTCGGAGCCTCCGAGGATATAATCCACCCTCGAACTGGGGCTCGATTGAGGTGGTGGTTTGTTTAGGAGGGTCTCGATTTGTAGACTTTTCCCTTGGGGAAATTTCCCAAGAATCATGTCAACTCTTTTCTTGGGAGCTGGCGGTGGCGAGTTTGTCTCCTTCTCAGGCGATCTTTCGCGCTTGGGAGAGGTATCTCTGGGACCTCTTTTCTGGTAAGGAGGTGGTTTTTTGAGTTCCACGTCCTTTAGTTCTCCAGCTACGAATTTAGCTGCCAACTGTCGTTGGAGGTCCCAACATTCCTCAGTTGAGTGCCCTTTTCGATCGTGATAAGAGCAGTGTTTGTTCTCATCGTAGCCTTTTGACCAGGGGGTTTTGCTTGTCGCGGCAACAGGTTTTTCCTATTGGACTTCCTCGACTGCATAAGAATGTTCTCCCTGGGTCTGATTATTCCAGGAGCTCCCTTTTCTAGAAGATCCTTTTGTTTCCGAGGATTCACCTTTTGGGTGATTCTGGGATTTCTTATGGATTTTAACTAGCGCAGCTGTTTCCTCTTCCAATGTAATATATCTTGATGCTTTGTGAAGGGCATCATCGATAGTTGGGGGAGGATTAAGCGTTAGCTCGGACCAGAATTCTGATTTGTACCAGAGACCTCTTCTAAGGGCTTCCATGGCAACTTGATCGTTGGGATTCGAGAGCTTAGTTTTGACTGCTCTGAATTTCTCGTTATAGATTCGTAACGAATCTCCCATTCCTTGTCTGATTTTCTAGAGGTCGGCCTCGGAAGCTTGCTTGAGGATATGGGTCGAGTACTGCTTCATGAAGGCGTTGGTGAGCTGGTCGAAGTTATCTATTGAGTTCGGCTCAAGGCACGAAACCATTCGAGAGCTATTCCTACCAAGTTTTCGGCAAAGGTCCTGCAGTAACCTGCCTCACATTCTTCTCTCGTGAAGTGAGCTTTCACTATAGCTAATCGGAAGGCTCTCAAATGAGCCTTGGGGTCTGAGGTCCCATCATATTCGGGGATCCTAATATTTCGGGTATCTCTTATGTAAGAGCTAGCGATTTTGTTTGTGAAAGGGGTTCCGCGGGTTTCCTCAATCAAGCTCTCGATTTCGGGAGCTGAGCTTGTTGCTTTGTGGACTTGAGCATTCAACTTATGGAGAGCTGCGTGAGTCTGCTCCATGTATCGGCGAATAACCTCAGGTCCCTCTAGAGGAAGGACGGTTGGGTCGTCATAATGAATCTGATGGGGAGATTCTTGACGGAGTCGAGTGTGGTCGTTCTCCCAAGCATTAGGTGGGCTAAATCGCTCACTAGCTCTAGGGCCATTTTGAGGGACGTGACCAGGGGGGTGAGCTGTAGGATCATCTTTCGTCCTCTGGTGGCTGTCTCGATTTGGGATCGCGCTCCCATTCCGATAAGCAGAAGCTGATGCTCTTCCCCTGGGAGGGAAAGATATTCCTTCTCCGGACGTAAAAACAGGTGGCGGAGGCGGTAACCATGTGCTCTGTTCGGGAACCCTGTTGGGTGCAGAGCTTGTTGTTGCTATGTTACTTCCCATAGCGCTGGTTACGGGTGGACTGAATGCTGGGGTTGTTCCAGCATGAGGTGTCCAGAGAACAGATTCTTGCCCATCTTGAGCAGTGCTTTTGGGGGAAAAATCCAGACGTCCGCGAGGGAACATAGGTTCGGTCAGTCGATCTCGGAAGGTGACTCCCGAGCCTTGACGTTGCGACGGATGAGTCGTCTCGGTTAGAGATCTAGTCACCTCTTCGAACCGTTTCTGCCGAGCAGTTAGCTGTTGCAACGTACGCTCATTATCCTGAGCTCTTTCTACCAATTGCACCATCATTCGGCGCATCTCGGATAGCTGAGCTTCCGAATTGTTCGGAGCGGGTCGACGCTGAGGGTTTTCGGGGGGTATAACCCCGGAGTTGTTTCCACTGGAAGATCTTGGGTATTTATTCCAGTTTGGTTCGGTTGACCATTAGCCGGAGGCTGTTGCTCGGATCGGTGATCGGCGGATCGAGGTTCCGGATCCTGAGGGTCTGGGTATCTCCTGTTCGGTGAGCCGTCGATCTGGATAACGGGATCAGGGAAAGATGGGCTCGTTGCCTGGTTGGATGGATCCATTCTCGAGTTACGGAGTAAAGGATTCAATTATCTCGATCGTCCCCACAGACGTCGCCAAAATGTGAGGGGTAAAACTCACTCTCTAATTTAGGTTAGGTTTAGATTGAGAAAAAGACAATCGTGGGCTGAATCCTGTTAGAACTTAAAGAATGAATACGATTGTATTGATGAATAAGGGTTACAAAGATGACTCTGATGAATACAAAGAAAATAGCTGAATGATTTGCGAGTAACAATATATGCGAAAAATGATTGAAAATGAATGACCCTCATCTTCTTCGTCTATCCCTCCTTTAAATAGCCCTCGGTCACGTTTAACTTCTCCCGATGAACCTCCGAGATTGCCTCCGTAAGTTGTGGGATTTGTAACAGCCTCCTCTTGACCAGGTCTCATGTGTCCAACTTGAGCTGTTTTCCGTTAGCTGTTTGTAAACGAGGTCCAGAGCTTTTTTCCGTGACCTGTTTTGTTAATGAATTTCTCATTAACAAACAGGTTCCGACCTTTATTCAGTTCTTCTTCGAGGGATGAATTATTAACGGGCTTGTAATGTCCTGTTAACGATTTCTATCATTTGAGCCCATTATTTCAGCTGACGGGCTACATTCGGGCCCAACAATAATAAAAACGGGATTGAGAGCAAGAAGGAGTCTTATTCCGAATTCGCGTAAGAGCGGTACAACAAGAGTAAGCCTTAGCTGCATGAGCCGTCGACGAGATTCCTAGTTCTAGCAATCTAAGACTAAAACCCTCGTTGAGACGCAACTCGATAACAAAAATAGAAAGTTGCCTAAATGCTAAGTTTTGGTGGTGAAAGCTCTCGAAATTTGTCCTCTTGCTCTGTCCTTGGCCTTCTGCTTATATACTCCCTCCTTAGGAGGTTTAGTCTTTCCTTTTCGCTTAGATTTGAGTTTATAGGGAATCTTCCATTTATATCGATATTTTCATTTTCCTTGCGGAAATCTTCTATTTATCTTCAAACTTAACATTTATCTTCTTTTTGCGAGTAAATCATCAAACCATCATTGTATCTTTGGGCTGGATTTCGTTTAAAGTCGCAAGTGGGCTTTTATCGCGCTTTTGGGCTGTCCGAGCTGTTTGGCGATAAAAACCGTTTTACGATTTTAGACGAGATCGTTTCCTGATACGATTTTGTTTTTATATGATTTCTCAAGTTAATCGTATAGTTTGGCAATGTACGATGTTCCGTCTAATCATTTCCGTTTTATACGATCTTCCCGAAGTTTACGAGAAAAGAAGACTTTTACGATTTTTTTCGTAAAACTTGAATGGTGAGACGGATCGAGACGAATGAGAGACGTCTCGACCATGGTTCAGAGCATGATCGAATCGAAGGATGTATGCCTTACGCCGTAAGGCGAGCTGAACCGGCTGGTTCGGTGGAACTGGTTCGGTGGAACCTACTCGCGATTTACGGCTGATGCGATTTTTTGCGGTTTTTCGCTTAACTTGGACAATCGTGTAATCGGTGATTGTTTTGTCCGTTCTTCCGATATGACGATCTCCAAGTTTTCCGCGGATTTCCTTTGTTCAGAAAGTCCTTGGAATTTTATAAAATAACTTCTCGTGTTTTATAAAACGTATTTTTATTTTTGCGGAAAGATTTTGGTCATTGATTTTTTCGTACCGATTTTGACCTTAACAGTTAGCCCCCCAGCTTGTAAGAATCGTGGAGTTCTTGCGAGCGGTCTGAACTTGTTCGGCAAGTTTAGTAGAATTAGGTGGAACTTAATGGCCAAAAGTCCTATAAGTATATGGAGTAAATTTTCAAATTCTTTACTCACTTGCTTCCATAAGTTTTCAAAGGTTCAAGAAGTTTTCTTTCTTCCTTTCCCTTTGGATCTCTTTCTATCATTTTTACTAAACATGTTTTCGAAGAGAAGAACTCGTTCCAAAACCAGTTCTGATCGTCGTGGTTCCGAAGAAAGAATTTTCGATACCATTGGTTATTCGGAAGACGCTGAAGCGGCACGAGGCCCAGCAGACCCGGAACCTGGGTTCCGCCTCCATTCCATGCTAACCGTATTGCCGGATGCATGAGTTCGGTCTCTCCTAATGGTCTCGACTCCATTCAAGAGTTTTGCCGAGTTCCAGAGGCGGTAGAGTTTCGCCTTCCACTAGTTAAAGAGAGTGAAAAAGTTGCGCCCGGCGGCTTTTTCACATGCTACGATGTATTTTTTAATTCAATGTCATTTGTGGTTTCCGATTCCGGAGATCATTGTTCGATACCTTCACCGACTTGGGCTATCAATCAGCCAATTGACCCCATGCGGCTTGCAGCCTCTCCGGTTTTCGAAGAGGATCCGTGTATAGGAGAATTCATCCCATACACGTCCCCAACGAGGAGGAACAAGTCAAGATCCCGAAAAGATAAGCACGTGGTCGTCGACGATGATACATCCGTCCGCGCCGCTTCTCCTGAAAACATACTCAAGGATTTCCTTGATAGTCAGGTAAACGAGGGCGTTTGGGCATGTGCCAGCGGATCATCAACTTATAATTTCTCGGACGGCGATCTTGGCTATGTTCCAGAGTTTGCCAAAGCATCCGAGCAAGCTAATGAGGTCTGTTTTATTTTTAATGACTTATGATCGAATAGTTTCGCTTATCCTTTATCTTTCTTTTCGTAGGGCCTTCTGACTATGAGTCGAGCCTTGAATGATCGCAGCTCTGAAGCCCGTTTTGCTGAGTTTCACGCGGACCTGGCGGAAAAAGAAGTTGCTCGTCTTCGGGCGGAGATTGATGCCAACCCTGCCGAAGAATGGGCTGAAAGGGAGGTTGCTCGCGTGAAGAGCGAATGCGCGGCTAACTCTCGTCGTGCTAAGGAGCTTTCTGATCAGAGAGTTCGTCGTGCTCGCCGAGCAGGCAAAAGAGAGGTTGCTGAGGAAGCAAGGGTTTGCCGTGAACGATTTGCGACCTGTTACTCGAATCTTGAGGTTGCTCAATGGGCCAATGGCGATTATCTCGAGTGTCGCGGTGTCGTTCATTGGTTGTCCCTTACTCAGAGTGAGGGTTAGTCGTATGCCAAAGAGTTTCCCGAGCAGATGGAGCGTTTAAATGGGAAGAGAGATATGCAGCCCGAGCTCTCTGATCTTAGGGCGCAAATGTGGGAGCAATGCCGGATTCCGTAGAGGTCGGGCCAAAAATCCCAGATGCGAGTGGCGAAGTTGATCAGCCATGGATTGATGCTAATGCTGGCCAAAGCTCGACGTCCGGGGTTTGTGATTTTGATGTATGATGTCTTTGTTTTATGATATTGTTTGTTATGTTTATCGGGACTGGCTGTTATTGGCTTTGAATCCCTGCCGCTAGGCGGCGTGTATTGAACGAAAAATATTAATAAGTATATTTTCTAAGTATGAAATCTGTGTTTCGTTTTAGATGTAGAGGGAAGAGTATGAGTTGTCGTCTCGTATCTAACTCTTGGTGTAGATCGTCCGGTTCATTTATTCAGAGTGTTTCAATTTTTCGTGAGTGTTTAGATGTGGGCGAAGAGACATGCCTTTCGGATCACGATTCATGCCTTGAGACGTTAGAGATCAGTGTGTTGGGTTTAGGGCAAGACCTAGGTTTACTTTCGGATTGAGGCTATGTTGGTGTCAAAAACCGTACGCTCGAAATCAACGTCGGCGATAGCTTCTGTAAAAGGGAGATCATTACTTTCCGCAAAAGTGATTTTATAAAACTCAGAATCGTTTTATAAAACTCGAGAATCGATTTATAAAACTCGAGAATCGTTTTATAAAACTCAAGAATCGTTTTATAAAACTCGAAAATCGTTTTATAAAACTCGAGAATCGTTTTATAAAACTCGAGAATCGTTTTATAAAACTCGAGAATCGTTTTATAAAACTCGAGAATCGTTTTATAAAACTCGAGAATCGTTTTATAAAACTCGAGAATCGTTTTATAAAACTCGAGAATCGTTTTATAAAACTCGAGAATCGTTTTATAAAACTC
>CAKOAT010852931.1:795768-818011 GCA_932364175.1 Eruca vesicaria subsp. sativa
GTTATAAAACTCGAGAATCGTTTTATAAAACTCGAGAATCATTTTATAAAACTCGAGAATCGTTTTATAAAACTCGAGAATCATTTTATAAAACTCGAAGAATCGTTTTATAAAACTCAAGAATCGTTTTATAAAACTCGAGAATCGTTTTATAAAACTCGAGAATCATTTTATAAAACTCGAAGAATCGTTTTATAAAACTCGAAGAATTGTTTTATAAAACTCGAGAATCGTTTTACGAAATCGCAAAAAACCGAAAAAGCCGTAAACGCGAACTAGTCACGACTAGTTCGCCCATCGGCGAACTAAGCGGGCCCGGCTTAGTTCGCCGATGGGCGAACTAAGGACACTCCACTAGTTCGCCCATCGGCGAACTAAAAATCATCCCACTAGTTCGCCCATCGGCAAACTAAGTCGGCCCGACTTAGTTCGCCGATGGGAGAACTAAAAACTTCTCGGACATCCCGCGCCTCGATTTCCCGCATCCCCGATTTAAAACTTACGTCTTTCGACACGATCGCATTCTAAACTACGGCTAAAACGTCTCTCGTTCCATCTCGATCCGACTTATCGTTCGAGTTTTATGATAAAAATCGTAAAACTTCGCTTTCTCGGAAAGAACTCGAGAAAGTCGTATAAAACGGCAACGGTTAAACGAAACACCGAACATTGCCTAAACGATACGATTTATTCGAGATTTCTCGTTAAAATCATAAAAACGTGCTTTTTAATAAAAAACGCCGAGTAAGTCGTAAAAAACGCGCTTCTTAATAAAAAACGCCGAGTAAGTCGTAAAAAACGTGTTTTTAATAAAAAGTCGAGTAAATCGTAAAACTTCGCGATTATCTCGAGTAATTTATTAAAACGACGTCAGATCAGGACACGATCCCGTAAAAAGTCGGAAAACGGTTTTTATCGCAAAACGGCCCGGAAGGACCTAAAACGCGATAAAAACCCATCTCGCGATTTCAATGGAATCTAACCCGTAGATTTGATAACGTTTTGACGGTTTACTCGCGGAAAGAGAATAAAGGCAAGATTGAAGATAAATAGAAGATTTCCGCGGAAGAAAAGGAAGGATCGAGAAAAATGGAAGATTCCCGAAATACTCAAATCCGGCAAAATGGAAAGATCGAACCGTCAAGGCAAGGAGTATACAAACCAGAGGCGTAGGGCAGAAGAGGGGGACGAAAATCAGACCTAAAAAGACGGCTGCTAGCTTAGAATTTAAGACTTAGCGTTTAGACTAGCAAGTCAGATCCTTAGAACGTTTCGACGTCTAAGTTCTTCAATTCTTCCTGTAACAGTTCTCGATTCTAATTCAATAAAGCTTTCTTACAAGTTCTTATCTCTTTATTCTTTGTTATTCATCCATATTCCTTCAAATTCGTTTTTTTTTAGTGATTTCCACAGAGATCCAGGACCTCGGGAAAATTAGGGTTTCGCCCTAAGTTTCCATATTTGACGGAAAATTGACAGTGTGGATTTCGGTTCCCACAGGCTATGCGATGACTAGTCATGTAAGACCCGATCCCGGCCACTCAAACCGCGGTCAAAGCCTCACGTCGTTAAGTCCTCTTCCGGGCCGAACCTCAAAAACTTTCGCCCTTTATTTATAATATCGCCCACAGGAAAGGGCCAACTTAGATCTTAGCTTAAGACTACCTTAGTATTTCCTAGCTTAGATCATTTCTATTCATACGCAGCGGATTATACTATATTAACCATTGGTCTAAAACCAATCTAACACTTGTCCAATCTAATTGTATGCCTTGGTCAGTTCACTGAACTACCGTCCAGCTCATAGATCGATGCTTACATGGTACAAGTCATACAAGTCCAAGGTTCCATTCCCCTAAACCATTCTAGCTAGATCTAAAAGAAAGTAGCTAGATCATACCTTTGCCACATCCACAGAGCTTGTTAGCTCATCGGTCAAGCTGACCTAGTCAGCTCATCTTCTTAGCTGACTTAGCTAGCTCATACCCCTAACTGACTTAGCTAGCTCGTCCATCTCATCGTAGCTCAAACTGAGCTAAGGCCAGCTGCCTCAGCTTGTTTAGATAGCTCATCCAGCTAGCTATGCTAAACCACTTCTCCTAGGGTTCCATCTAATCTCTTTCAGCTGATCAAGCTACAAGATAGCTGCGCCCAGCTTCCTGTCAACTCGTCCAGCACTCTTACACCTGCATAAACTCTCCCCTAGGTACTTAGTCATTCAACCAACCATCCCCACTGACCAAGTAACCTTTGGGAAGTCTTCATCAGCTATGGCAATGCATCTAGCTCCTCTCAGCTAATGCATCACCCATTCTCCTCACGCTTGTAGGATATGATATCAAGTCCCTCTCCTGGATTAACCTGTGCATCCTTTGATCAAACGGAGAAGACACCTTGGTCCATCATCCATGGATCAGGTCGTTCCTGCATAATAACAACAAGATCCATACTTGTGGTCCACACCACCCTGTACCAGCTTTACCCTCAGTTACCAGTATGACAACAAGAAAACATGCTCTAAGATCACACAAGCACAATAAATACATATCAATCCGATAACCTAGCACATGGTTCTAACAACTGCATGATTCCGAGCCTAAGGGCTAGTCCCTGCCAAAATCTGACCATTTTCAAAAGTGGTCTAAAAATTATACAAAGTCTAAGATAATTCATGAAAAATCCCAACTAATACAATGGTCAAATCAGATTCCTCAGAACTGGTCTTTATCATACCGATCTCGACCCTGACCAGCCAAACAGGCCCAAAAATAATAAAAATGGAATTTGACCTAGAAAACCCCAAATCCAATTCTGTTTGTTCCTAAAACTCTTATAATTCATAAATCTAATGTATGCAAATAATTAGGGGATTTGGTCACACGAAAACCGACCTTGGGTAGAAAACCCTATCTCAGCCAGAAACTGCCTTTAAACCGGCCAAGGGCCCTGGTTTAAGGCTCGTGTGTCCCTAACCCATGCACGGCCACAGACAGAAAGATATGAAGAGTAGGAGATGATAGAAAAGAGGAATGGATGCAACCGGTTTCCCATCTCACTAGGAACCACACAGATCCAATCCGCACGGCCATGGGAATGGCTTTCTCGGTTCACATCACTAACCTTAGATCTTGTGCCTCCAGCATCATGTCCGGCCATGCTCCTCCAAATAACACCTCCATAAAGTCTTATCACATACCTACTGTCTTGATAAGATCTCTCCATGGGTCGCATCAATGGTTCCTTCCATTGATCTCCCATGAAAACCAGTTTTGCACTTCATCCACCTTCAAGGTTGTTCATGCCTTAAGATTCAAGTCCGGCCTTCTCCCTTCTCTCCTGGGTATTTGAGTGTGTTCCCAAGATGTAGAGGAAGCCTAGGATGTGTTCATCCAGGATCAAACACCACCACAGGGTCGTTCATAACTTCCTTTCCACTCCCATGGAACTGCCTTTCTACACACATCTGCCCTTAAGGCTGTCTTGGCATTTGGGAATGAAATCCGGTCATGTCCCTTCTTTCCTCACCATTTTAGTGTGTTCTCAGGCTCCAGAGAAGGCTTGGGGTGTTGTCAACAATGATCAAAACCGTGCAGAGAGTCGTTCTCAACTTCCCTCTTGATTTGCCCTAAAACTGCCTCTTTGTGGCCTTCACATCACCATGGATCTTCGATTGGGAATCCGACCAACTCTCTATATTTTCTCTGTATTTCTTTGTGTTTCAGGGTCTAGGAGTAATCCTTGGAGTTCCTGCAAAGGCACGGACTTGCCTTCATTATTTAGAAGAAGGGGTGGTTACTTCTTAACCATTGCATCCCTTCGGTATCAATTATGGCCATTGATTTAATCAATGGTCCAGATCACACCCATTCGCCTAAGACAGTTACCAGACGTCCTGGGCCTGATAAAAAACTCCTGGACATGTATAAAACAAGCCCAAACAAGTTTCACACGTCCCTGACCCAACCACAAGAGCCCACTGGCCCATTGGTACACATGGGTCATCCACCTGGCCTGGTCACTGTCCAGACCCGGCCCAACTGCCCAAGACTTGAACACTCAGTCTAGCTGAGTTGAGCTGATCCCCAGCTGACCCAGCTGAGTGAGCTAGTCCATCCAGCTCAGGGAGCTGGCAAACTCTACTTGAGCTCCAACTGAGCTCTGTCCAGCTGGTTGAGCTTCTTGCTCGCATCACCCAGCTGTGATACACTTCGTACAGCTTGATATCTTAATCTTGTACAATCTTTCTAAGTCCCTTGGTCTATTCACAGACCTATACTTAGTATTCCTTTTCTCCATTCTGATCATTCACTTAATCGAGCTTGGCCACGATCATTTCTCATGATCTGAACCAAAGCTGTCTCGTTTCTATCAAACGTCTAAGCCTTATGTCAAGTTCCAGGAATGAGAACATGACGGTTCAGCTGGTGTGAGCTGACCAGTGAGTGTGAAGCTAGACCAAGCTGGGCTAAGCTCACCTTAGCTTCCTGGAGCTAGGTCGAGCTGTCCCGAAACCCCTTTGAGCTACCCCTTCACTCGTGTAACTCCTTTAACTCCTTTTCCTTCTTTATATGGCTAAGTCTCAGCTCCCTGATGCCCTTAACCACGTTTCTAGACCATGGTATGTTTGCCTTTAGGTCTCGTGACCTGACTGAAGCGTCTCCTCGCACCATGGTCCGTCCAGACGAACATACTCCGGATCGGGGACATGACAAGTCTCCCCCACTTAATAGGGATTCGTCCTCGAATCCGGTCCAAGTGTATCTTCCTTACTGAACTGACCATACCACTCTGGGCATTCAGCCTTCATTCTCGTTTCTATCTTACTGATCACGTCCTTGATCAGCCTTCTAACATGCCTCCCCCACTTGATAGGGATTCAACCAAAATCTTATCAAGTGGTCCGTCTGTTTTTTTTTCTTTTTTTCTTATGGCATCCTTACTTGGCTACTCAACCATAGTCAAGGATCCATCATCCCCTGTATAAGTGATGCCAATGTGTAGTCTTTCCAACAAACCACGACTTTTTCATATTGCAATCTTAATACATACAAGACTTAACTGTCTCAACTTGACTTTGGTCCATCACCGGACTCTCTCATATTTCTATCCTGGTCCATTCAGGACGTGATCATATTCTGATCCTGGTCCACTCAAGGACTCGACCGTGGTTTCCGACCATAGGTCCATCTCCGAGTAGGTCGTGTCCTGATTCCCGTCCCCTATCGGACTTGATCATACTTCTGTTCTGGTCCAACATGGGACTCAACCGTCTCACCCCAACCATAGGTCAAAACTCCGACTTGGTTGTAATGCGATCCTTGTCCCTCACTGGACTTGATCGTCTTTATCCCAACTCTAGGTCAATTTCCGACTTGGTTGTTACTTGGACTTGATCGCGTAAGCCAACCCTGGTCCCATTCAGGACTCGATTGTATACCGACCCTGGTCCTTAGCTCGGCCATCTCGGCAGGAGCTATGCGGCTTATGGAATTTTAGACATTGGGGCCGTCCCTGGTTCCAGTTCTATTATGAACGGGTCCAACCTGTCAGAGGGAATGCCCTGCAGCGCCTGAACACATCATCAAACTCACTGACCAGCGGAATCCCATCTAGGTTACCACCCCTCAACCATCTCCTTAGTGGCGGTTGTGGCTATATAAGCCTCACAACCTCTCTCTAGCATCTGTTCCACTCGGACTGCTGAAACCACTACACAAAAGGAGGCAGGTTTTATACCTTGAACCTGATCGGGGGTCTACACCCATCCTCAAACTGCACCTTTCCGCGATGACAGTCTAAGGTGGCCCGATTCTTTCCAAGCCAAATCCATGCCCAAGATCACTTCATGACTCTTGAGGTGGACACAAATTAGATCCGCAGGTATTACCCTGTCTATGATCAATACCCAGAAGATCCTAGTTCATCCTGACTAGATCCCATTTGGACTCGTTCGAGTAAGCCAACCCTGGTCCTTCACTGGACTCAATTGCCTACCGAAACTGGTCCACTCTCCTAGCTGAGTAGGATCTCGGTTTGATACACATTTGGAAAACGTCCCATACCATTCTCCAAAGTGTCACACTTCCATGAATGTCCCATACCATTCACAAGAGTGTTTATAATATACCTCAATCCACATCACACTAAGATATATAACGTATGCTCACTTGTTTTGAACGGCCACNCAAAGTGTCACACTTCCATGAATGTCCCATACCATTCACAAGAGTGTTTATAATATACCTCAATCCACATCACACTAAGATATATAACGTATGCTCACTTGTTTTGAACGGCCACCAAGGTATAACACTTAACCTCAGTAGAGTGCTGCACGTTTATTTCAACCTAAGCCACTCTCTGGTCCATGTTACCTCCCTTGTCCAGGTCGTCCTTACAAAGATCTTGCATTACGTCCCTTATAAATCCGTCTATTACTTCCAAATAACTAGATGAACTAACCCTTCTGTCTTCAGGGTCTTGTCCTTGGAGAGTGCATATTGGCTAAGCTGGCTCATCTTGGAACTTCCCTGTTCACAAGCATGAAACCCAATCTTACCTCAACTCTCAGTTGTCTCACCGCAGTTAAGGTTCCAAGTCACTTTAGTTTTCAGAAATAATATCGGTTTAAACATAAAATCATTGAACACGGTCCTTATAAGGATTAAGCATGCTCTGATACCAACTTGTAAGACCCGATCCCGGCCACTCAGGCCGCGGTCAAAGCCTCACGTCGCTCAGTCCTCTTCCAGGCTGAACCTCAAAAACTTTCGCCTTTTATTTATAATATCGCCCATAGGCGAGGGCCAACTTAGATCTTAGCTTAAGACTACCTTAGTATTTCCTAGCTTAGATCATTTCTATTCATACGCAGCGGATTATACTATATTAACCATTGGTCTAAAACCAATCTAACACTTGTCCAATCTAATCGTATGCCTTGGTCAGTTCACTGAACTACCGTCCAGCTCATAGATCGATCCTTACATGGTACAAGTCATACAAGTCCAAGGTTCCATTCCCCTAAACCATTCTAGCTAGATCTAAATGAAAGTAGCTAGATCATACCTTTGCCACATCCACAGAGCTTGTTAGCTCATCGGTCAAGCTGACCTAGTCAGCTCATCCTCTTAGCTGACTTAGCTAGCTCATACCCTTAACTGACTTAGCTAGCTCGTCCATCTCATCGAGCTCTGAGCTAGCTCAAACTGAGCTAAGGCCAGCTGCCTCAGCTTGTTTAGATAGCTCATCCAGCTAGCTAAGCTAAACCACTTCTCCTAGGGTTCCATCTAATTTCTTTCAGCTGATCAAGCTACAAGATAGCTGCGCCCAGCTTCCTGTCAACTCGGCCAGCACTCTTACACCTACATAAACTCTCCCCTAGGTACTTAGTCATTCAACCAACTATCCCCACTGACCAAGTAACCTTTGGGAAGTCTTCATCAGCTATGGCAATGCATCTAGCTCCTCTCAGCTAATGCATCACTCATTCTCCTCACGCTTGTAGGATATGATATCAAGTCCCTCTCCTGGACTAACCTTTGCATCCTTTGATTAAACAGAGAAGACACCTTGGTCCATCATCCATGGATCAGGTCGTCCCCCTTTACTTATGATCAGATCACACACAGCCTTTCCTGCATAATAACAACAAGATCCATACTTGTGGTCCACGCCACCATGTACCAGCCTTACCCTCCGGTACCAGTATGACAACAAGAAAACATGCTCTAAGATCACACAAGCACAATAAATGCATATCAATCTGATAACCTAGCACATGGTTCTAACAATTGCATGATTCCGAGTCTAAGGGCTAGTCCCTGCCCAAATCTGACCCTTTTTCAAAAGTGGTCTAAAAATTATACAAAGGCTATGATAATTCATGCAAAATCCCAACTAAGACAATGGTCAAATCAGATTCCTCAGAACCGGTCTTGATCATACAGATCTCGACCTTGACCAGTCAAACCGGCCCAAAAATAATAAAAATGGAATTTGACCTAGACAACTCCAAATCCAATTCTGTTTGTTCCTAAAACTCTTATAATTCATAAAACTAGTGTATGCAAATAATTAGGGGATTTGGTCACACGAAAACCGGTCTTGGGTAGAAAACCCTATCTCAGCCAGAAACTGCCTTTAAACCGGCCAAGGGCCCTGGTTTAAGGCTCGTGTGTCCCTAACCCATGCACGGCCACAAACAGAAAGAGATGAAGAGTAGGAGATGATAGAAAAGAGGAATGGATGCAACCGGTTTCCCATCTCACCAGGAACCACACGGATCCAATCCGCACGGCCATGGGAATGGCTTTCTCGGTTCACATCACTAACCTTAGATCTTGTGCCTCCAGCATCATGTCCGGCCATGCTCCTCCAAAGAACACCTCCATAAATTCTTATCACATACCTCCTGTATTCATAAGATCTCTCCTTGGGTCGCATCAATGGTTCCTTCCATTGATCTCCCATGAAAACCAGTTTTGCACTGCATCCACCTTCAAGGCTGTTCATGACTTAAGATTGAAGTCTGGTGATATCACTCAAATTACCCTAAGGAGTGAATTACTCTCATCAAAAGAGGTTCAATCGTAGTACTTAGGGATCGAATCCACAAGGAACTAGAGACACAAAAGATATAATCCTAAGTGATTAAGCTAGGTTGAAAAAGGTTTAAAACAGTAAATAAAATAAGTAGCAATGGTAAGTTGCTAAAGAGAATAGGTTTTGGGTTAAAAACGATGAAGGAAAATAGTTAGATTCAAGGTTACTATTCAGAAAATCAGGATTATAGATCTATGGATGTCTTAACGAATTGCTTGCAAATATATGAGAACTTCAATCCTTAGATAAATCTATAGCTGTCGCCTGTTAGACTCGTCCATTGATCTGATTGCCGACTGCATCGATCGATGTTGCTATCGCAGTGTCGATCGATATAAGCTGTCGTCGATTGATAACCCTAGAAGAGCATCGATCGATAACCCTAGAAGAGCATCGATCGTATAAAGTCGTAAAACGGTTTTACCGCAAAATTGCTCGAAAAGACCTAAAACGCGATAAAGACTTTGACGAAGTCTAACCCGAAGATACGAACACTTTTTGATGATTTACTCGCAGAAAGAATATAAATGTCAAATTTGAAGATAAATGTCAAGTTTGAAGATAAATAGAAGATTTCCGCAGGAAAAAAAGGAAGATTGAAATAAATGGAAGATTCTCGATAAACTCGAATCTGGGCGAAATGGAAAGACCAAACCGCCAAGGAATGGAGTATATAAGCAAGAGGCATAGAGAAGAAGCAGGGAGGAGTTTTCAGAGCTTTCACCACCAAACTTAGGATTTAGGAAACTTTCCGTTTTTGTTATCGAGCTGCGTCTCAACTAGGGTTTAGTCTTAGATCGCTAGGGTTAGGAATCTTGCTGACGGTGATGTCACTCAAATGTTTAACCTAAGGAGTGATTTTACTCTCTCAAATAAGAGGTTCAATCGTAGCACTTAGGGATCGAATCCACAAGGAACTAGAGTCACAAAAGATATAATCCTAAGTGATTAAGCTAGGTTGAAAAAGGTTTTAAAACAGTAAATAAAATAAGTAGCAATGGTAAGTTGCTAAGGAAAATAGGTTTTGGTTTGAAAACAATGAAAAGAAATAGTTAGATTCAAGGTTACTATTCAGAAAATCAGGATTATAAATCTATGGATGTCTTAACGAATTGCTTGCAAATATATGAGAACTTCAACCCTTAGACAAATATATAGCTGTCGCTAGTTAGATTCGTCCATTGATCTGATTGCCGACTGCATCGATCGATGTTGCTATCGCAGTGTCGATCGATATAGGCTGTCGTCGATCGATGACTCTAGAGGAGTATCGATCGATATAAAGTATCAGATCGGATCAAACTGTGTTCACCCGAGAACTTCTATCAGACCGGCTGTCGCGTCATGCCTTAATAGAGTCTGGATTTAGCCAAATGATTTAAGGAAGATGACTATTAGATTAGTCACTCCATAATCAATACTCTAGGTAGCAAGTCTAGAGTAAGCATTAGGGTTCATTTGGAAAATGAATATAACAACTCAACAATCCATAGTTGAGGCTAATCCCTCATAACTATTTGAACCCCAGATCTAACATATGAATCTACTCAGATATAGCCAAGAGATTCATAGCAAAAGAATAAGAAGAAAAGAAAATGCTTTTATTGCTAAATAGAATAGAATACAAAACTTGGTTCAAAACTTCCTATCTCTTAAGGCTCATAGGCATAGGTATAAATAGGGAGTACAATTAGGTTAAAAACTCATCAGGGGCAGTCTTGTAATTTGGTGAGAACTTGGGCTTCAAGTTGGCCAAATAAATCTTGCTCATCACGCTCTGTATCGATCGATGGTACATTGCGTACATCGATCGATCGAGGATCTCGACTTCAACTTCTACGGAAGCGTCATCGATCGATTACACAGGGTGTGTATCGATCGATATGTATCTCTTATATCGGATCTTCGTAGTCATCTTGGAAAACTCTTCTTTAAGCACCAAAAGGCACCTAAATCATCAATTTACCACAAAATGCTCATGAACCTGAAAACATACCTAATAGACTCCAAAACATAGATAATTATAATAAAAACATATAGAAAATATGACCAAAAGCGGGTCAAAATCATGGTCTATCAACTCCCCCAGACTTAACCTTTTGCTTGTCCTCAAGCAAACATCAAGTTAGTCTTGAAAAGAAGTTTAAAAACAGCAGGGACTCAATCAAAATCTTAACTNGTAGGCTTTACCTTGGGAGTATCGATCAAGGAACACTTGGATTCAACTCAAACAAGTTTTCAGGCATTCTCATCCTGGTTCCCTTTCTTTCTTTATCCCCCTTCTCTGAATCCCAACTCTTCTTTCTTTTATATCAATCCCAATGAACAGTTAATGTTCATCTTATTGATCTTTCTTGACAATTTGTAAGCGAATAGTGAGGTCATAGGTAATGTACCTCTCCCTCGCTGTGATCATTCCTTTGATTCAGAATAGTGGGGTCATAGGTAATGTACCTCTCCCTCTGCCTCTCAGGAAATCATCTCAATCTTTTATTTTCTGGGGATGCCGAAGGAAGGAAAGAAGGAAAGCAAAAATTTTGAGGTTTTTACCTTCTAGACTTGCAAGAGGATTCCGATCCCTTGTATACCCAAGCCCCAAGACAAGCAATAGATGTCAGGTTAGGTTGGAAATCAGCTTTGGTTCTTCCAGACAATCATGAAAGTGTTGACATAGGTGATCGGTGATCCACTTTAGCATCTATAGTACTTTCTGCAATCAATAGATCTAAGAATGGTGCTAAAGAGTGGTAAGATAAAAAGTAAGACTTTGAAAATTTTTCCCTTTCTTGACTCAATAAAACCAATTTTTGAAAACTTTATCAAAAAGATCAAAAAGAGGTAAACTAGCATCAGTAATCAACTCCCCCTAGACTTAAATCATACACTGTCCTCAGTGTATAATTAGTCGGAGTTAGAGCATAAGAAAAATTAAATATGTGTAACTGATATCAAAAATTTGAAACGATATACCTGACCGATATGGGTATCGATCGATGGTGAGTCGCCATCGTCGATCGATGCGTGTTGGTCTGTGTCGAGCGATATCGACTGGTTCGTATCGGTCAATAGGTATGGATCGTGTGTCTATCTTCCTAAAAACAAATTAAAAACGAAACTAGTTAGTAAAAAGAAAATAAAATAAGTAAATAAAATACCTAACAGTGGGTTGCCTCCCTCTCAGCGCTTGTTTAAAGTCAGTTTAGCTTGACTATGGAAGTATGGTTGCTAGTGAGGTGGGTTGCAGGTACTTGTTGGTAAACAAGTGTCCTCCTGTTCTTGTGTTTCATCAAACCAAGAGGTTAGAAAGCTTCTTGTGGCCTTCTCACTTCTGGTCATGCTAGTCTTCAAACCATAAACTTCTGCATGGATCTTTTTGAACCACCTTTCTAAGTTGGAAAGGCTGTACTGATGGTTGCCAATCATGCTGTAGATATGTTCTGTTGTGCGTTGCATGGTGTCGTGGTGTGGTGGATCGTCAGTGGAGGTTGGAGGTTGCATATCGATCGATGCATTGGGTGCTTCATCGATCGACGGAGATGGGGCAGGTCGACTGGCGAGCTGTCTTTGGATATCTTCTACCTCCTTCTGAATATCTTCCATTGTGCATTGCAGACCTTTGAAATCACTGTGTAGGTGAAACCAGTATTCATCCAGGATTCTGTAATCTTCGTCTTCACAAAACTGGATAGATTTGTAGATTTGTGCTGTGGTTTCTTCAAATTCTTCCTTGGTACAGAATTCTTGAGCACGGGTGTAGATCGATGGACTGGGTTTGTCATCGATCGATAGCTTCTGGAAGTGGTCTTCGATCGGGTTAGGTACGGGTGTATCTATCGATGCAGGGGGATCTGTATAGGTCGATGGCTGTGGTTGAGACTGCAGTTGTGCGCACAGTGTTGACTTCTTCTTGTAGGGCGTCTCATTTCCTTTGTACTTGGTCATTGTGGCTGATCTGCCATAGCATTTCACCGCGAAGTCTTGATAGTTTGTCCTCAAGGTCAAATTTCGCGCTTGATATCTTCCAGTTGTGATCGCTGGTAAGGCCATCTAGCATGTAGGTGACTTCGTTCTGTGTGTAGAGCTTGCCAACTGGAACTCCTTTAGCAAACTGATCAGCATATCCTGGTAGACAGAAACAAGAGCGACCAAAGAGTGAGGCTCTCTTCAGCAAGTTTTCCATATCTTCTTTGGTGACAGGGATGATGTCTCCGTTTACTGCTCTTGCATGGCCAGATTCATCTCTGTAGACTCCATATTCATCTTTCTTTTCCCAAAAGAAATGACGTTCTTCGTTTTGGAAAGCTCTCTGCCCAAACTCTCGGTGGGTATCGATCGATGCTAGTCTCCATGCATCGGTCGATGGGCATTTTGTCTGGTTCGGGTCGTTTTCGATGATAGGTCCATTGGCCATCTGGAGTAAGTCTGCAACATCTTCTGTGGAGATAGGAATGATTCTCCCGTCTATAGCACGTGCATGACCATCTGAATCCCTGAAAATACCAAACTCATCTGGAATTAGTGAATTTAAATCAAATTTAGGTGTTTGTACCTCGGATGGTGTTGTGGCAGGATCGGTTGGTGGTATGGGATTGATATCGATCGATGGAGAAATGTCTTCGTCGATCGATGGCTTGTAGGGTGTGTCGGTCGATGGCTTGTACTCCCTGTCGAGCGATACGGGATCTGTGGGTTAAGTCGCGGCTTGTAGGGGTGCTGTGTCTACTGCAAAACTTTCGTGATAACCGCTGGCCCAGCTTCCAATCGAGTAATCTCTGTCTCGTGGTTCGTGTGGGACATAGACTGGTCTGCAGTAGGGTTCGTTGCTTGGTGATTTGAACCGTCGTTTGCGCGATTTGGGGTAGGGCATATCGATCGATGGACCAGGTGTCATATCGGTCGATGCTTGTCGGATGAAGGTCGGGAATGGAGGCTCTGCTTCATCTTCTCGAAGAAATTGGTACTCTATAGCTCCTTCCTCCTCATAATCTTCATCATACTCCTCCTGAGTATTGATACTAGCAAGCTCGGGCAAGTAGTGATCGTTTTCCAAATCTTCTGCATTGAAATCGGCTTCTGGGAACTTGGCTTCGGTTCGTCGGAAGCCTCCATCGAGCGATGGCTGGGTAGAACTGTGTCGGTCGATGGTGCTGCAAGGATATCGATCGATGGGGTAGTGGTGTCATCGGTCGATACTGCTTCTTCGGTTTCATACTCTTCCATAGAATCAAATTCGTGGGCACAGAAACATGTGGCTACGAGTGTTGAGCTGGCTTGCCTTGGGAACTTGATTACTGGTACATGATCATAGTGAATGGAAGGGTTGATTAGAGTTAGGCAGAGCTTGTTTGTTTGGAGGTCACAAACAGCTCCAACTGTGGCTAAGAAGGCTCTTCCAAGTAGTAGAGAAGTCTTGAAGTTGAGCTTGTTGGAGAGGATATGGAAGTCTGTAGGAATTAGGGTTTCTCCAATCTGTACCTCAAGATTTCTAATGATGCCTCCAGAGCTCTGCTGAGAACAGTCTACAAAGATGAAGGTTTCTTCAGAAGGCTCTATCTTCAAACCCAGATGATCTGCCATGAGCTTGGGTAAGATGCTAACTCCAGATCCTGTGTCACCAAGGGCACGTGGGAACTCAACACCTCTGATGGAGCAAGGTATTGTGAACTTTCCTGGATCATTCTTCTTCTTCAGTGTGATCTTCTGCTTGAGGCTATCTCGGACGTGGTTAAACATCCTCCTGATGTCTTCTTCTGTCTCCTTTGATTCTCTGAAGAACATCCACAATCTGTGTGAAAAGTAGGCTTCTTCGAAAGGTTTCTCTTTAGGTATTCTGAGGACTCTTTTTCTGAAGCTTGACAACTCCTTCTCATTAGCTTCTCTTTTATAGGGTTTAGGTATCTTCTCTTTCCTTTTTTGGAGCACTCTCCCCATATTTTCCATTTTTATCTCCTTGGACTCAAAAATATCTGTGGGTCTCTCTTTTAGGGCTGTTGTAGGGTTTCTAGTGGTGTAATATCGCTCCCGGAAAGTGTCAAGACCTGCACTGTCGATTTTAGGTAGTGGCACTCGGCGTTGGGGTACTTCATATCGATCGACACTAGTAGGTGTGTGTAGAGCGATGCCAGGGTCTGGATGTCGATCGATGATGGGGGCATCATGTCGATCGATGACAGGGCTGGGCGGATGTGGGTGAAGTGCGGCGAATTCGGCGTGAGACATAATCTTTACGGAATCGCACTCGCGAGGGTTTTCGTCGGAGATCATCGATCGACACTCGTCGAAGTTAATCGATGGACGAACTAACGGTGATATCGATCGATGTCGAGCTAGTGATATCGATCGATAGTAGTCGTAGGAGAATTCTCTCTCACACTCATCATCAGATCTCTGAATCTCTTCTACTACCTCTTGCCAAAATTCATCATCTAGGAGGGCATTGATGTTCTGGGTGTGGGTAAACTTATGCTTCTTAACTGCTTCTTCTGTCTGGAATACCTGGGTCTCTAGCTTCTTCACATGGGTGCTGAGTGCATCTATCTTCGTCATGAAGGTGGTGTAGACAGAATCTATCTTTCCATTGAAGTTTACCTCGAGCTTCTGCTGACTTTCAAGTATCTTGTCCATCAATTCCTCTAGTTTAGTATCTTGGGTGGGTGGGTGTGGATTTGAGTAGAAGGCACTTCCATAGCTTTTGTTGTTGTTCGAATTGCTGCTGCTGAAGGTGTTGGGCTTCTGGGGATTCTGGTTAAAGTTGCTTCTCTGGCCTGTGAAGTTTCTGAATCCTCCTTGGTTACCAGATCTCTGAAAACCGGCTCCACTAATCCAGTTGACGTCTTCTTCAACCATTTCTGAATCTTCCACTGCACAGATCTGCTTGTTTAGGAGCTTCTGAGTGTTGTCTAGCTGTGCTTGAACTTCATTGACGTACTCCTTTCCAGGGGATGATGTAGTCTTCATATAGTTTCTTGTGCTGTTGCTGGAAGCTAAGTTGTCAATTAGCTTGATAGCATTCTGAGGATTCCTGGTGGTGAAGTTGCCATCGCTAGTTGTATCAAGGGCTCTCTTGAAATCGGGGCTGATGCCTCTATAGAAGGTGCAGAGCAGTTGTACTTGGTTGAATCCGTGGTGTGGGCAGTCTCGCTGGTAGGACTTGAATCTGTTCCAAGTATCCTTGAATGACTCTTCAGGGGCTTGGGTGAATGTAGCAATCTTCTTCCTCCAGTCTTCACGCGCACTTAGTAGTTTCAAATTACGCAGGAAGGCGTGCTTGATATCATTCCAGGTGGTAAGGGAACCTGGTGGTAGTTGTCTTAGCCACTGCAAAGCTTCTCCAGATAGAGAGTACTTGAAAAGCTTGCAGAAAAGATAGTCTTGAGGGACTCCTTTTGCTTTGACTAGGGTGACAAGATCCTCGAACCTCTCCAAATAGTCCATAGGATGCTCATGGGGCAAACCACAAAAAGGGATTTGAACCACAAGTGTGTAGTACTGCGGCTTGAGCTCAAAATCTCCTCTCTGGATGGCAGGAGGTAGGATGGCTGATCGGTTTGAATAGAATTGATTGGGGCGGTTGTAGTCAGCCAAAGTTCTGGTCTCCTCTACAGGTTGAATGATGCCTGTAGGTGCAGTCTCTTCTTCAATAATGATCTCCTTCTGATCATTCAGCTTCTGACCTGCTGCATTTCGCAGGTGACCATCTTGATCACGTAGGTCTCCATTCTCATCGGGTATGAGAATCATAGGCGCTACCATGTCTTGCCGGTTAGTATCGATCGATGTCAGGTGTGGTGTATCGATCGATGTCAAGTGAGGGGTATCGGTCGACGAACGGTTGTTGATGTCGATCGATGAGGTGGTGAAGGTGTCGGTTGACGAACGGTTGTTGATCGTTGGTGGAAAGGGCGTATCGGTCGATACGATGGTATTGGTATCGATCGATGCGGAGCGTATGTCCTTGCGGATGCTACGCTCTAGGTTGTTGGGATCTTCTGAGTACAAAAGCTGCTTGTTCTTGTTGCTTCTAGTACTGCTGGGCATGTACCTGAAAGAGACAAAAAGAAAAAGAAAAATATTTTGTGTCAAAAGATAGAAAAATAAAATAACAAATAACCTAGACTGAATCAGATTAAATCTAATAGTGATCTTAGTTCCCCGGCAACGGCGCCAAATTTGATATCACTCAAATTACCCTAAGGAGTGAATTACTCTCATCAAAAGAGGTTCAATCGTAGTACTTAGGGATCGAATCCACAAGGAACTAGAGACACAAATGATATAATCCTAAGTGATTAAGCTAGGTTGAAAAAGGTTTAAAACAGTAAATAAAATAAGTAGCAATGGTAAGTTGCTAAAGAGAATAGGTTTTGGGTTAACAACGATGAAGGAAAATAGTTAGATTCAAGGTTACTATTCAGAAAATCAGGATTATAGATCTATGGATGTCTTAACGAATTGCTTGCAAATATATGTGAACTTCAATCCTTAGACAAATCTATAGCTGTCGCTAGTTAGACTCGTCCATTGATCTGATTGCCGACTGCATCGATCGATGTTGCTATCGCAGTGTCGATCGATATAAGCTGTCGTCGATCGATAACCCTAGAAGAGTATCGATCGATATTAAGTATCAGATCGGATCGAACTTTGTTCACCCGAGAATTTCTATAAGACCGGCTATCGCATCGTGCCTTAATAGAGTCTGGGTTTAGCCAAATGATTTCAGGAAGATGACTATTAGATTAGTCACTCCATAATCAATACTCTAGGTAGCAAGTCTAGAGTAAGCATTAGGGTTCATTTGGATAATGNATTAGGTTAAAAACTCGTCAGGGGCAGTCTTGTAATTTGGTGAGAACTTGGGCTTCAAGTTGGCCAAATAAATCTTGCTCATCACGCTCTGTATCGATCGATGGTACATTGCGTACATCGATCGATGGAGGATCTCGACTTCAACTTCTACGGAAGCGTCATCGATCGATTACACAGGGTGTGTATCGATCGATATGTATCTCTTATATCGGATCTTCGTAGTCATCTTTGAAAACTCTTCTTTAAGCACCAAAAGGCACATAAATCATCACTTTAGCACAAAATGCTCCTGAACCTGAAAACATACGTAATAGACTCCAAAACATAGATAATTATAATAAAAACATATAGAAAATATGACCAAAAGCGGGTCAAAATCATGATCTATCATATGGCCTTCTCCCTTCTCTCCTGGGTATTTGAGTGTGTTCCCAAGAGGTAGGGGAAGCCTAGGATGTGTTCATCCAGGATCAAACACCACCACAGGGTCGTTCATAACTTCCTTTCCACTCCCATGAAACTGCCTTTCTACACACATCTGCCCTTAAGGCTGTCTTGGCCTTTGGGAATGAATTCCGGTCATCTCCCTTCTTTCCTCACCATTTTAGTGTGTTCTCAGGCTCCAGAGAAGGCTTGGGGTGTTGACAACAATGATCAAAACCGTGCAGAGAGTCGTTCTCAACTTCCCTCTTGATCTGTCCTAAAACTGCATCTTTTTGTGGCCTTCACATCACCATGGATCTTGGATTGGGAATCCGACCAACTCTCTGTATTTTCTATGTATTTCTTTGTGTTTCAGGGTGTAGGAGGAAGCCCTGGCGTTTCGGCAAAGGCACGGACTTGCCTTCATTATATAGAAGAAGGGGTGGTTTCTTCTTAACCATTGCATCCCTTCGGTATCAATTCTGGCCATTGATTTAATCAATGGTCCAGATCACACCCATTCGCCTAAGACAGTTACCAGACGTCCTGGGCCTGATAAACAACTCCTGAACATGTCTAAAACAAGCCCAAACAAGTTTCACACGTCCCTGACCCAACCACAAGAGCCCAATGGCCCATTGGTACACATGGGTCATCCACCTGGCCTGGTCACTGTCCAGACCCGGCCCAACTGCCCAAGACTTGAACACTCAGTCTATCTGAGTTGAGCTGATCCCCAGCTGACCCAGCTGAGTGAGCTAGTCCATCCAGCTCAGGGAGCTGGCACACTCTACTTGATCTCCAACTGAGCTCTGTCCAGCTGGTTGAGCTTCTTGCTCGCATCACCCAGCTGTGATACACTTCGTACAACTTGATATCTTCATCTTGTACAATCTTTCTAAGTCCCTTGGTCTATTCACAGACCTAGAATTAGTCTTCCTTTGCTCCATTCTGATCATTCACTTAATCGAGCTTGGCCACGATCGTTTCTCATGATCTGAACAAAAGTTGTCTCGTTTCTATCAAACGTCGAAGCCTTATGTCAAGTTCCAGGAATGAGAACATGACGGTTCAGCTGGTGTGAGCTGACCAGTGAGTGTGAAGCTAGACCGAGCTGGGCTGAGCTCACCCGAGCTTCCCCGAGCTAGGTCGAGCTGTCCCGAAACCCCGTTGAGCTACCCTTTTACTCGTGTAACTCCTTTAACTCCTTTTCCTTCTTTATATGGCTAAGTCTCAGCTCCCTGATGCCCTTAACCACGTTGCTAGACCATGTTATGCTTGCCTTTAGGTCTCGTGACCTGATTGATGCGTCTCCTCGCACCATGGTCCATCCAGACGATCATACTCCGGATCGGAGACATGACAAGTCGGCTTTCGTTTTGCATGTTGCAATTTTAACCTGATTCCATACCGATTTAGAATCCGCTATAGGTTCTCGGATTATACGATTCATTTGGTTGGAATCGAGCTTCTCACTGAGGACAATTTTTAAGTCTCCCGGAAGTGCTGACCAAAAATCTGGATTTCTTTTATAGCGCGTTATTTTATCATAGTCGGATGTATGCGGACCATTGGGTCTCTGCGTTTTTTTAAAACGGCTAGCGTGCTCGATGGGGCCAATCGCCGAGCATGTGCGAGTTTATAGTCGCAGAGAGACTTTTGCGAAATATTTTTCTAAGACTTTAGGCGATGTCTCGCCGGTTCTTTTCGAAAATATTAGGTGTATAAGTTTTTGTCGAAACGATTAAGTAGTTGTTACTGCGGAAGTAATTTCCAGATGTTTTGAATTTGTTTTTACGCTTTTTGATAATAGAGAGATTTTATAATATTCTAACTTTGTCTTTATTAAAAGTTTCAAAAATTTCGATTACAAAGCGAATATTTTAAAATTTGGGAGTATACGAATACTCGTATACGCACCCACTCCCCCCCTATTCGGAAAGGGGGATAGCTGAACTCGTCTTTAGGCGAGCTGCCTACGTATTCCTTTGCGGAAATAAAGCCATCTCATAGTTCAGATAGTTGGTGCGAGTGTTTTTACTCGACTGTCGCAGACTTCTCGATCACTTTAGTCGTTGGATCGGCGTCTTGGTCCGGGTTTGTCTCCTCCGGTTGGTTAGAAGCGATGGGTTCGGAAGTTTGTTGCTTCTCGACCGTTGCTGGTTTTGGGTCGTTTTCCATGGGCGGTTGTTTTACCTTTGCCCGTTTCGGTTTCACGATTGCGACCGCCAATTGCCTTAGCTTATGTTCAGCTAAAAAGCAAGATCACGATTGTCTCTGGCATCCCCAAATTGCCGCGACTCCTAGAGGAGTCGGGAATTTCATGCCTAAGTGGTACGTCGACAGAATCACCTTCATGGAGTTTATCCAAGGCGTCCCCATGATCACGTTGTAGATAGCTGGGGAATCGACGACTGCAAAAATTACCATTTTTGTCACTTCTTTCTCGGCGACCGGAAGTCGGATCGATCCTAGAGTCATAGACGTTTCGCAGGAGAAACTGGTCAACGGCTCTAGAATTGGCTCGATCTCAGACAAATCGATTCCCATGCACACCAGCGTGTTGCACAAAATTACGTTGACGGTGCTTCCGGTGTCGACCAAGATTCGAACGACTTCTAAGTCGCTTATAACTAAGTCGATGACGAGATGATCAGCGTGTGGTTGATCGATTCCGCCGGTTTCTATGTCATCAAAAGTATTTACTCCCTTTGGAATGTTATCTGATGGTATGTTCCAACTCGAACCGGTTTCGGCTTTTCGTTGGTAAGACTTGATAGATGAGATTGTATCGCTGTAGTATTGCGATTCGCCGATGATCATATTGATCTTCCGGCGGTTAGTGTCGTTACCTTTCTCATCTTGTTTTCGTCCGTGTTTCTCGCCCGACTGGTTCCCTTGAGGCGAAGTTTCTGCTCGCGAGTTCCCATCGTTTTTCAGGGGGCGATCTTAATCGCGGATAAGGTCCTTCACGCTGGATATCTCGGAGAGTTATCCCGCGAGTAATTTTGCGGCCAGTCTGGCACCGAGAACTTTTCAGTTCACGGTTGAGTGTTCGCGAGTTTGGTGGAGATCGCAGAAGGAATTTTCGTCGTAATTCGGATTCCTTGACCACGTGTTCCCTGTAGTTCACCCTTGTTCTGATCCGGAATTGATGGCGTTGTTGTGCCTCCGTTGGAGATCATGTCCCTCATGATGGACGAATTTGTCGTTACGAGGGTTTTTCATTTTTGACTTCAACTTGGACGCGTTGTACTTTGCGGACGGTTTTGCCGGCTTATGCTTCTCAGAAAGGATTTTAGTCTCCTCTTCGATGCTTATGTAATCGGTAGCTTCTTGGAGTGTGTCCTGAATCGTCTGCGATTTTTCGAGAGTTATCCACTTTCGAAACTTTGACTTGAACCAGAGCGATTTCCTGAGCGCATCGATGGCGGCTCTGTCGCTTATTCCGCTAACCCTAGCCATGATAAGTTTGAACTTATTCATGAAGTCGCGGAGAGGTTCGTCTTCCTTCTAGGATAAGCTCCAGAGGTCGGCGTCGGAAGTTTACCAATTTATAAACATCGAGTATTGCTTCAGGAATTCGGAAGCAAGCTGGCGGAAACTCCCGATTGAATTCCGCTTAAGCTTGGAAAACCACTCAAGCACTGCTCCTTCTAGATTTTTGACAAAAACACGACAATAGCCCGTGTCTTTTTCGTGATCCTTGAGCTTCGCTCGTCCCATGGTGATCTGGAAGGCCTGCATGTGCGCTTTGGGATCGGTTGTCCCGTCGTAAGTCGGCACTCTGAGCTTTCCAGGGCCGTGTAGCTTGACCTCGGTGATGCGAGCCGTGCAAGTCGTTTTCCGAGATTTGTATAGCAGCCGATCTATTTCGGGCGCGGCACTGGTAGCATGGTGAATTTGAGATTTCACCGCTTTTACCGCTGCGGTCGTTTTACTAATGTAGTCGCGGAGATCGCGAATCTCTGTTAGTTCGCCAGCAGTTTTCCGAACTCGTCGGCGTTTGCTGCGAGTAACACGAGATTGTTCCTAGGCCGTTTTTGCGCGTTTCACGCAGTAGAGTTCCGCCTCGTCCTCAGTACGAGAACGCTCGGGAGAGGATTCCGGCTGAGGGCTGCGATCTTTCCTCCTCCTCGGATGGATGTCTGCATCTTCATCCGATGGATCAGATTGGTCGCTTGTTTCCAGGTTGACCCTTTCGACACCGTCTTTGTGGGAGTCGATTTCACCCTACTGTCAAATAAATCGTAAATAAGGAAACTTCGGGAAAAACCCTAAGTTTCCAGAGGAACCGGCTATCTGCGAGAACCGCACAACGAAAATAAGAAAACGATAACTTAGAATAAAAACGAAAATAAGAGAGATTTGAAAGCAAGAAGGTTCTTATTCCGAATCTGCGTTGAAC
>CAKOAT010852931.1:826422-837785 GCA_932364175.1 Eruca vesicaria subsp. sativa
CGATCTTCGAGTTCTTATAAAACGATCTCTCGAGTTTTATAAAATGATCTCTCGAGTTTTATAAAACGATCTTCGAGTTCTTATAAAACGATCTCTCGTTTTATAAAATGATTCTCGAGATTCATAAAACTGTTGCGTTTACGCGTTTGCGGGGAATTTTGGCTATTGATTCCGTCGTACCGATTTTGACCCCAACAGTCTTCTTCGGTCTCCTGTCTGCGAGTAGGAGATTCGTTCAGCGTCGTTTCAGGGTTATCTTTTTTGGAGTTTTTCTCTGGCAGTTTTCTCTGCTCGGTTCTGGGGCGATCCAAAGGAGTCCTGAAATCGAGCCTCCTTCCGCGGATCCTAGTAGTTCCACGGGGGCAAATTTCCTTGGTTCTTGCAGTTAAGGTTTCAACCTGTTTTGCGAGTGAACCAATGAGCTTCTCTTGTTCCTCCGATTTCTTGTTGAAATCGGAGAGAATCTTCTCGACGGCCTCGGTGTTAGCGTTAGCGTTAACCGTGGATACATCTGGAGCTGGTGTGTTGTCAACGTTGTCGCTATCGACGCGAGTTGGTTGTTCTTCTATCATCGTTTCTCTATTGAGCGTGCTGCGGCATGAGTGTAAGATAAATCCGACCCCCCCCCCTCCTTCTAGCGCCAAACTGTGGGAACCAAAATTCACCCTTGTCGATTTTACGTAAATTTAGGAACTTAAGGAAAACCCTAATTTCTCAGAGGACCCGGCTATCTGCGGAACCGCACACAAGCAATCAAGTAAACGAAGAGAATAAGTAAAAGATAATAAAAACGAGATTGAGAGCAAGAAGGAGTCTTATTATGAATTCGCGTAAAAGCGGTACACTGAGAGTAAGCCTTAGCTGCGTGAGCCGTCGGCAAGATTCCTAGTTCTAGCACTCTAAGACTAAAACCCTAATTGAGACGCAGCTCGATAAGAAAAACGGAAAGTTGCCTAAATGCTAAGTTTTGGTGGTGAAAGCTCTCGAAATTCGTCCTCTTGCTCTTTCCTTGGCCTTCTACTTAAATACTCCCTCCTTAGGCGGTTTAGTCTTTCCTTTTCGCCCAGATTCGAGTTTATCGGGAATCTTCCATTTATCTCGATCTTTCCATTTTCCTTGCGGAAATCTTCTATTTATCTTCAAAACTTGACATTTATCTTCTTTCTGCAAGTAAATCGTCAAACCGTCATTGAATCTTTGGGCTGGATTTCGTTTAAAGTCACAAGTGGGCTTTTATTGCGCTTTTGGGCTGTCCGAGCCGTTTGGCGATAAAAACAGTTTTACGATTTTAGACGAGATCGTTTCCTGATACGATGCCATTTTTATAAGATTTCTCGAGTTAATTTTATAGTTTGACAATGTACGATGTTCCGTCTAATCGTTGCCATTTTATACGATCTTCCCAAACTTTACGAGAAAAGAAGACTTTTACGATTTTTATAGTAAAACTTGAAGGGTGAAACAAATCGACACGAAATGAGAGACGTTTTGACAATGGTTCAGAGCATAATTGAATCGAAGGGCGTATGCCTTACATCAAGGATTCGGGAGATCGAGGCTCGGGACGGTCGGCTCGACGTAAGGCGAGCCGAACCGGGTTGGTTCAGGTTGCCGTACGGCGAGCTGAGGACGGACTAGGTCGCCGTAAGGCGAGCTGAACCAGCTGGTTCGGCTCATCATATGTTGAACTGGCTCGGTCGAACCTGCACGCGATTTACGGTGGATTCGGTTTTTTGCGGTTTTTCGCTTAACTTGGGCAATCGTGTAATCGGCGATTGTTTCGTTCGTTCTTCCGTGATGACGATCTCCAAGTTTTCCGCGGATTTCCTTTGTTCAGAAAGTCCTTAGAATTTTGTAAAACAACTTCTCGTGTTTTATAAAACGTATTTTTATTTTTGCAGAAAGTTTTTGGTCATTGATTACGTCGTACCAATTTTGACCCCAACAATGTGTTTTTGCCTCAACGTATTTTTGTGAGTTTGAATTTATCGAACTGTTCTGTGATTTCCCGCAAGACTTTGAGGTATGCTTCCATTTTTTCATTTTTTTCTTCATATTCCCCGTGGAATTGACTCGTGATTAGTTCTGAATCGCTGAAGGCATTTTTTTCTTGGGCTCCGATGCTTCGAGCAAGTCGTAATCTGGCGATTAGCGAGTCATACTCGGCTTCGTTATTGGAGGCGCTCAATCCTAAGCGGAATGACTGTTCTATTATTTCCCTAGTTGGAGATTCGAGCTGTTGATTCTTGATCCTTGCTTCGAAGATGCGCCATCGACGTATAATTTCCATCTTTTCGAGTTGAAGTTTGAGTCAACCTCCTTGGGAGCGAGCTCGATAACGAATTCGGCCAAAACTTGGGCTTTCGAACTCGTCAAAGGCTAATAATCGATATCATACTCGCTAAGCTCGATCGCCCACTTAGCTAATCTCCCTGATTGGCTCAGGCTATGAAGAATGGTTAGTAACGGTTGAGATGTTATTACTGTGATCGAGTGTGATTGGAAATATAGCCTTAATTTTCTTGCAGCTATGACGACTGCTAGGGCCAATTTTTCCATCGCGGGATATCTCTTTTTGGCATCTATCAGATATCTGCTGGTATAATATATCGGGTTTTACTCGCCGCTTTCTTCTCGGATTAGCACACTACTGACTGCATGTTCCAAAGTGGCCACGAGCAGTGTTTCGCCTTCGACTGGTTTCGACAACACTGGAGGCTAGCTTATATATGCTACGAGTTCTTTTAGTGCGACATCGCATTCTTCGTTCCATTCAAACTTTTTGTTCCCTTTCAAAAGCTTGTAGAATGGAAGACACTTATAGGTTCATCTCGAGATAAAGCGATTCAGTGCAGCGATTTTTCCGGTTAGTCGTTGCACTTCTCGGATGTATTTCGCGGTAGAGTGTCTACGAGTGCTGTGATTTGTTTAGGATTAGCTTCGGTTCCTCTTTATGTCACCAGATATCCGTGGAATTCTCCTGAAGCTACCCCGAAGGTGCATTTGGTCGGGTTTAGTTTCATTCCGAATTTATTGAGGATTTGGAAGCATTCCTGGAGTTGAAGGACATAGTCATTCGCTTTCGATGACTTGAAGAGCATGTCGTCGATGTAGACCTCCATCGTTCTACCGAGCGGATTGACGAACATTTTGATCACTAGTTGTTGGTAGGTGGTTCCTGCGTTCATTAGCCCGAAAGGCATTACTTTATAACAATAGGTGCCGCGTTCGGTGATGAAACTCGTTTTCTCTTGGTCTTCTGGGTCCATCAGTATCTAATTGTAACCGTAGAATGCGTCCATGAATGATAGTAATTCATGTCCGGCCGTGGCTTCTACCAGACGGTCGTTATGTGGTAGCAGGAAGCTATCTTTTCGGCAGGCTTTATTGAGATCAGTGAAATCGATGCAGATTCTCTATTTTTTCTTTTTTTACCACGATGAGGTTGGCAAACCAGTCCTGGTATTGGACTTCGCGGATGGATCTGTTCTTCAGCAGCTTATCAACTTTGTCGTTCACGGCCTTCGGACGTTCGGGGCCTAGTTTCCTTCGCTTCTGCTTGACCGGTTTGTGTGTGGGATCAACATTTTAATGGTGAGACGCTATTGCGATGTCAATCCCAAGAATATCGGTGGCCATCCAAGCGAATGTCTTGATGTTTTGTTTCATGAATGACAGTAAGTTACGTCTTATCTCCGAAGGGAGGTCGTCTCCGATGTTGACGCATTTATCGGGGAACTGTTCGTTGAGTGGGACGGAGCTCGAGAGACCTTCTTCATTTTTCTTAATCGTGAGGTCGTGAGTAGATAGGACGTTCTTCTCTCGTGGATGTATTTTTTGAAACTTTGCTAAGTAGCATGCTCTAGATCTCTTCTGGCTGCTATAAATTGTCTTTTCTCTGGTGGGTGAAATGAATATCACACATTGGTGGTACATCGAAGGGACCTTCCTCATTCTATGCAACCATGATCTCCCCAGGACAACGTCTAAGTGCATGGGGTGTTCGGAAACAACAAACTTGGCCTCTAATTCCAAATCGTGGACCTTGGTCTCTGAGAATTACACTTTACTGCCGTCAAAGTCGATGTGGAGATCCATCTCTCGGTTGACGGTGCGGCAGCTTTGGTTTATCATTCGAAGCGTGTCTCGCGGGATGATATTTCCGGTGCTGCCCGTATCTATGAAGGATCTTGTTACGATGACTCCGGTGAGGTCGATAGTGGTGACTAGGGCATTGTCGTGTGGCATATCGAGCTTAATTTTTTCATGCTCGTAGAAGATCAGAGTCTCTTTTCGGATCGGGATCTCCTTAGCGATGGTGATTCTCCTTTCAGTTTTTATCGGCTGTTGAGTTTTCGGAGAGGGAATCGTTTCTCAGTGTGGAGCTCTCCTTTTTGATGGGCCGCCAGTATCGCCGTTAGATGGTCGTGTTTTCTCTGGTGACGCCATGGTGTCGGCTCTCGATGAATCGCGTTCGGCTGCTTTTCTTTTGGGATAGTCGGATCGAGTTCGGTTCGGATCCATAATCGTGCTTAGAAAGCCTAGATCGGGTTCTTAGCAAGGGTGTGTTTCGTTTATCTTCCCCACAGTTGGCGCCAAAATGTAGATCCTAAAATCCACACTAAGTATTTTGTAGTGATCAAAAGTTTAATCTGAGGAAGACAAATGATGTGAGCAACAATGCTCTTAAAACACAACGATACAATCGGAATTCGGTTGACAAAAATAGACTTTATTGAATATGGAATTTGGTACAAAGTGGCAAACAAGATCGAGAACAACAATGAAATATGGAAACTATATGCGAACTAGAAGTCTATGGCGTGAGGTCGATGTGAATAGTAGTTTGCTCTAGGGTTTTTTCGTGTCCCCTCGTGCTCCGTTCTAGCTCCTCTAGCCATATTCTCTTCTAACTGCTTCCGCGATCTTCAGGGTCTCGCTTTGACCTCATCGTGCTCGCTGACCTCAAAGAGATGATAGGAGATGGGCATGGGCCCTATTGCGACCATCATTCGTTCTCGTATTACTCTATGAGTTCGTTGCGGGCTCGCTTGCTCAGCACCTATCTTTAGAATTGAATGGATCTCGCATTACCGAAATTAATGGGCTTGGGCCCAACAATTACCATCTGAGTTTCTTCTCAACCCTTTCTATCTACTAAAACCGAATATAATCAATCTGTTAATAGTCCAAGATAAACATTTCGATTGTTTCTAGTAAAATAAGGGTGTATTGTATTGAAGTGTTTCCATGCTTTTGTATCTAATTGATGAATGATATCTCCATCTGGCTTTCTATGTTCATCATGCCATCTTATCACTCATGCAATCCATTCATATTGATGTAATCTTTTCAGTCTTTATTTATTAGGTAATTACCAAATGTACCCTATTTCGCCCACCTCCTTGTGGTTTATATTGAGGTTTCTTGAAAATCGACACTCCAATAACTTTGCATCATTCTTCCAATATATCATAAAAGTATGGTTAGACACATCTATATTTTATAAAGGTAAGCCGAAACTATAAACCATTTTCTGAATTTCATAGTAAGATTCAATAGACAAGTTATCTCCTGACAAATACTATTTAAACAAGTCATCTTTTAAATCTATACAAACTTCATATAAATTTTGATCAGTTTTGATATTCATCTTACTAGCTACCAATGACAATTTTGATAGACCATATATACAACCATCATAGATTGGCTGATTAGCATCATCTAACATTTCATAAAACTCATTTTCACCCAAGTTAGGTTCTTCTACATTATCTACTTCTGTAGCAACTGTTGAAGTTTGTTTTGAGAAATGCATTTGTAATCATGTCATTGATGTTAGGAGTTTTCAAGGCTCCTAGTCAAATGTTGTATAGTGAAGTAAGTTGTCGAACCAGTTCTGAGGGAAGTAAAAGCGATGAGAATGCAAGTACTAACTTAATCTAAGTGCAATCGAATGTTTGGTTGGTTTTAAAGTGAACTAAAACTAAAATGTAAATAAACGATATGACTTTAACTATGAAGGTAAATNATAGCTATTTTAACACCTTTAACAACAAGTGTCCTTGGTAAAGACTGTTAAAAGCATAAAAGAGTTGACTCAGACATTTCATCGAACACCTTTTGAGTGGGAAATGTCTAGAGATCAACCTTTGAATGATCAGTTCAAAGAAAGCTTTAAGATTACTCTAATATGCAAGGAACAGGAAGAATCTACACGTAAAACATCTCGACTCTAACCTAATCACCCTTAGTCTCCCTAACCCATGAATTCAAAGGTGATTACTCACTAAGGTTCATGATCATTCTTAAATCCATTCTAGGTTTCAGATTGATCATAAACAGAAACAGAAATCGACAAGATGAACAATTAGAACAAATAGAAAATCAATGATTCCAATAGAATATCTTTCAATAGAACTTAGTTTTACCAATGAAAATCTGAATAATCTGCCTCTGGAGGCTTACAACATACTTAAACTTAGGTTTTAGAACAGGAGAAACGAGCATACAAAAGTCCAAAATGCCCTAAAAAATTGTTTAACTTCGGGTAGGAAATCGGCCGCAGCGGCCAGGCACACCCGCTGCACACTGGCCGCTGTGTGGGATGCGGGTGGAGCGGCTAAGGTGACCCGCTCCAGGCACCCGCTGCAATTTAAGACGCGCGGCTGGTTGGAGCCGCTGTGGGTCGGTCGCTGCGCTTGGGAGCGGCTTGGCTCACCCGCTCCATGCTGCCCGCTGTGAGTGTCTGGCCACAGCGACCAGGCAGGGCCGCTGTGAGTCGGTCGCTGTGGCTCTCTCCGGGNCGGGTCTAGATCACTCCTTTTGCTTCTTTTGAGCCTCTAATGAACCCCAAATGTCTCCAAAGCTTCCATGTGAAACTCCAATACCTAAAGGGGACTCATGTATGCAAAATGCAACCTAAACATGGCTAGAACCTAACCTACATGATGAAAAGGTATGCAAAAGAGTAGATAAAACAATGCAATAATGCAAGACATCAGTCATGCATTTTATCATGATCTACCATCTGATCCTTCTGATGGTAACTATCTACAGTACACAAAACTAATCGGTTCTTCACTATTACCAACAACCACAAAATGACTACTACTAGTGGCTTCATTCACACCATAACATTTTCCATGTTGAAATCACATGTAGTATTGTAGGGTAAATCTTCTATTTACTAAATGTTTCCTTACAAATTTCATTACGAGAAAATTTTGCATTTTTGCACTTATGACAAGGACATAACATTTTGTCGATTTCCTGCATGATCAGTGTATTTATGGCCTGGTACATGAATATTCTAAATTGTCGAGAAATTCCTTTGTTAACAATAATTGGAATCGTTATGTATAGACATCCAACTTCGTACCTCAAGATACTGCCACCATATGCCATTTCTTTCTCTTTTCAAACCTTTTAGTTATTTTTTGTATTTCATTAGGAAGAGATAATGTCATATTTATATGAAATTTTTGAGTTTGGTAGATATGATTTTAACAGCGAATTAACAATGACTAGGTTTTCCAAGAGTTTTATAAGGACAAAACGACTAGGTTACGACTATATGTGTTTTCTAAACAACCAATCACATACAACAACACACGTTTTCACGTACCATCTAAATTTACTTGTTTTTTGTGGTTAGTAGGTAGTAAATTTGGATTCATAACTTTCTCGTTATATATAGATGAAGTTACCATGACTGGTACAAATCCTCGTTAAATAATCATAACGTTATGCGTAAGTGTACGACAAAATGTATATGTTGGCAAATTAAGGCTAGATTACGACGAATGATTTTTTTGTTCGCACATTCGTCTTTGAGTCGATGTTACATTACGACAGCATTGTCATCGTAAATAATTTACGGTAATCACATATTTTCTTTTAGTGGTAGTTAATGATGGGACTTCAAGCTTCCTCTCGTCTTTGTTGATTGTCGTTGGTTTTACTTCCGTCTCGATCATTTTCTAGCATAGTCTTTCTGATTAGCTTTGCCTGGTTTTGGGATCGCCTCACTCCTTGTCATCCCTTGAGGTTTGTTCCGGATCTCACCAGATCGATATGCTTCTTATTGGCATTTCTTTATCGCTTCTATATTAACTTCGCTTTTCTGTTTTTTTCTTGCCAGTTAAACAAGTTTTGTACTTTGCATGTGTTTGTATTATTCATGTATCAATTATCAACAAAGATTTGATGACTTTCTCTTAAAGGATTTATAGGTATCTGATTGCTTTGATGTATTATTTAGTCCACCATTTGTGGTCTTTAGTGTGCTATATGTCTTGGTTAAAGACCAAATTCTGCTTTTTCATTTTGGTTTTATTCTTTTAATCTCTTTTTATTTAGAGATTTTGTTTTTGGAAATTTTTTTTTCCGTCGATAAATATCCACAGAGACATCTCATTGTTCTACCGACTTACTATTCTAGTTTGTATATCACCCTCACCCCTGTATTCTTCACATCACAGTTGAATCTCTGATTTTTGGTATGAAAATATAAAGTAATAACTAGATTATGACCCGCGCACCCACGCGGGTTTTAGTTTCAGATGCATTCTATATAATTTAATTATATATAGTTTTAAGTTTGTCCAATTCGATTTTATGTTTAAAGAACAATATCAAAATTGTCTTTTGTATTAATAGTGTCAAACATTGTATTATGTAGATATAACCTTGCAGTGAAAACACTAATTATGTACGTTTGTTCGAAGTACAAAATTAAATTCAAACATAACTTTTTGTGTTAAAAAAAAAAAGAATTTGAGAGTTTAGTTACTTATGATGTTAAGAATTATCCAAAATTTTAAAATAATATACAAATTTCTAAAATGTTGGGCCTTGACCTTTATTTTGTAGGTTATGTCCAATTCACACTTAATTTTGGTCTTAACTTTGCAAATGCATAATATTTATGATGAAAACTTTCGTAAATAACTTGACAACTATTTTGGTAATTTGAAAGAATTTAAAATATTTTTGCATTTAAATCAGTATTTTTAAATTCAACGTGACTTGCGGTAAAAAATATATATATTTAAAAATCACTAAAACCCGAGACTAACAGATTGAACCGATGTATAACTGATATGTAACAACTATAAAAATAAGTTTATTTTCATTGTTTTATATATTATTTGAATTTTTAATTTATCTAAATAATTTGAATTTTTTTTTTGAGAAATTAGTTAAAAAGATGAGATTTCATATTTTATATTTTTGGACATAAGATTAATTATAGTATTGTTTGGAAACACATATAGTAATATAAAGAAATTATTATATTGTTTGGAAACATGGATAGTTGTATAAGGAAATAAATACATTGTTTGGAAACAGTAGTATAAAAAATGAATATTAGTGATTTAGATAGGTTTAACTATAAAGTAAAAATATGTATTTAATTTAAAACTTACAAATTAAATGTTAGATCCAATATAATGTTTCTGATTTAATAAGATAAACTAGTTTTTGACCCGCGCGGGTGTTTGTTTTGCATAATTATATATTTTTAATTTTTTGAAAATGTAATAAATTTAATTATGTATATTTATAATGTCTGAATTTCATATGTTATTCATGTGTAACATGATTGTGTATTGTTCAATGTGATTAGCTTTTATTTATAAAGTATGAGATTGTTTTTCTGTAGTTGTGCGAGTGTTTGTTTTTGANCCCGCGCGGGTGTTTGTTTTGCATAATTATATATTTTTAATTTTTTGAAAATGTAATAAATTTAATTATGTATATTTATAATGTCTGAATTTCATATGTTATTCATGTGTAACATGATTGTGTATTGTTCAATGTGATTAGCTTTTATTTATAAAGTATGAGATTGTTTTTCTGTAGTTGTGCGAGTGTTTGTTTTTGAGAATTTTATTTTTATAAGATAACAATTTAATGGTTTCATTTAATAGTTTCATTTTTTTCTACTTTAGTTTATTGGTCATACCATATATTTCGTTTTCTTATTTTGTTATATATTAAAATTTGTTTTTGATGATTGAAAAATATTCTGTTTATTTAGGTGTATCACAAAAACTTATAACTATGTATTAATATATTATGTTGTTAATTAGATATAAAAATGTGATCTCAAAAGTATTAATATACAAAAATGTGGCATTCAAATCATTATAGCTAGATAGCAATATTTGGCTATATTACTTTGTTAATATGTGGGTGTGCAAAAATTAGGTAAGCTAAAATATGAAACAACTGTGTTTTAGTTAGTGGAAATGGTTGGTAATTATTGTGGAAAAAACAGTGCTAATTAATAAATGTATTTCAGTTTAACAGTTTAGATAGTTGAAGGTTTTAAATATAAAGTTTTAGTTGGGGTTTTCATCCGATGTAAAAATAGTTGAGAGCTTAAATCACTAAACTATATGTTTATTGTAAATATTTCGTGCTGTTTTGTGATTATATTAAACGTCGCGTTTCAATTTAACGGTTCTCTATCCCAAAAAGATGACTTTGTTAACAAAGGGTTAACGGTATTAACAATTTAATAATTGAAGGTTTATAAACATAAAATTTTAGTTGGATATTTTTCAACTGATTTAAAAATATTTAGAAGTTTAAATCACTAAAAACCCTTGTTTATACATTGTAAATTCTAAGTGTTCATATATTAAATTCCTTTAGTTGTTTGTTTATATGAATGTAGTTGTACATTGTAAAAAATTGGAAGATAAATTAAAAACAGTTAAAAACAAATTAAAAAACAATATAGATCAGGAACATATATATATATATACATATACATATATATATATAATATTATATATTATACGCCATAATGGTGAAGCTCTTATTTTATTTTTCATATAATTTCATTTTTGTAAATCCATTTTGGTATATAAATTATACTAATGCACAGAGGCTCAATTAAAAAACTAATAGATCATATTAGTAAAAAGTAATTAATTTGTACATTGATGGGCCAGTGTATACATAAGAATAAACTTATTAACATAAGCTTCCAGATTAAATGGCTAAGATAATTTCCAAAGTAAACAAATGGGCCACGACTTTTCTATTTATTTAACTAAACCCCATCGAAAAATCTAAATATTTTTTTTTCTGGGGAAACACGTAAGTTCCTAACCATTCATCTTCCACTGTATTTCATTTTTTTTTGTCAGTGATGCAGAAATATCTATTTCTTCCTCTCAATTCATCAGCCTTAACCTTATCTCGTAAATAGAAGATTCACCTCCTGAAACGAAAAAGATTGTCAGATATACCTACATGATTTCCATCTCCGTATCAAAGGGCGTAAGTGGATCCACTTGATTTCTTAAGGTTAGAGTCTTATTTTTTATATCTGAAGCGCATGAGAT
>CAKOAT010852932.1:0-19126 GCA_932364175.1 Eruca vesicaria subsp. sativa
TTTCTAAGGGAAATTCTATTTTCTTCAAGCTTGACATTTATCTTCTTTTTGCGAGTAAACATACAATCCGTCGTCGAATCTTTGGTTTGGACTTCGTTTAAAATCGCGAGTGTGCTTTTATCGCGTTTTAGGATTTTCCGAGCTCGCTTTTGAAACTAAACCGCTTTGTTCGAACGAGATCGTTCCTTAATACGACACTTTTTTTATAAAACATCTCGAGTTAATCGTATAGCTTAGCAATATTCGATGTTTCGTCTAACCGTTTTATACGATTTACTCGAGTTCTTTCGAGAAAATAAGACTTTACGGTTTCTATCGTAAAACTTGATTGATAAGACAGATCGAGATGAAACAAGAGACATTCCGATCCCGGTTCAGAGCACGATTGGAGTCAAAGGACGTATACTTCGCGCCGGGAGTATGGGGAGCAAGGCTAGGACTGGTCAGCTCGACTTACGGCAAACTGAACCGGGAATTATCAGGCTAAGGAAGCTAGTATGATCCGATACCTTTCTTTTGCAAAGAAACTAATCAAAAGATTCCGGAGTTGCAAGCTTACCCAAGTTCCTAGAGAACAAAACACACAGGCCGACGCCCTGGCTAATCTAGGGTCCACCCTAGAAATCACTAGCCAAATGAGCATTCCCCTGGTGGTACTCCAGTGGCCGGCGATAGAAAGAGAAGGGGATCCCGAAGAAATCTCTGTTATCGGCGAAGGAGAAACCTGGATGACCTTCATAATTTACTACCTTGTACGCGACTTCCTCCCTTAGGACCGAGGTGAAAGCCGAAAGATAAAAAGACAAGCAGCAAGATACTGCATCACTGAAGGGTAATTGTACCGAAAGTCCTTCTCAGGACCATACCTACGATGTCTCACCCCAAGGGAAGCGGCCCGGATCTTAGAAGAGCTCCACGAAGGAGAATGCGGCTCTCACTCCAGCGGACAAAACCTAGTTCTCAGAGCCAGAAGATCCGGCTATTATTGGCCCACGATGGCCAGTGACGCCCTCATAAAGGCCAGGTCCTGCGATCAATGCAAGAGGCCCGCGCCAATCTCCAACCTCCCTCCGGAGACCTGAAGTCTTTAAGCTCTCCCCTGCCATTTCGGAAATGGGGCATGGAAATCGTCAAGATATTCCCAATGGCACCGGGGAAAAAGTTATTCCTCCTCGTGATAACAGACTATTTTACAAAGTGGGTGGAGGCCGAGGTCCTAGCCACGATCGCTACGGAGAAAATAAAGAAGTTCATATGGAAAAACGTGATAACCCGCTTCGGCACGCCCCAAGAGATTGTCACAAACAACGGGCCCTAGTTCACGAGCCACGACTTCAAAGAATTCAGCCAACAGTGGAACATCAAGCTCTCCTTCTCCGCACCGCGGCACCCACAGTCAAACGGCCAGGCCGAATATACAAACAAAACCGTGGTCAACATGATCAAGAAACACATGGAGAAAGCCCACAGGCCCTAGGCAGAAGAGTTACATGGATTCCTCTGGGCTTATCAGACCACTTTGAAAACAGCCACACAAGAGACTCCATTCTCGTTAGTCTACGGCATGGAATCCGTGATACCCACAGAGGTACACGGCAGAACGACTGTGTCCGGACCCATCTCCAGGAGGAAAACAATGAATTGTTCACCTTAAGCCTGGATCTACTAAACGAAAAGAGAGAGGCTGCTCGCCTAAGGAACATTTCCTACGTCGAGATTCTTAGGCTCTGTCTTCCTCGGGTAAAAAAGAAACAACTTGCATACGAACAAAGGAATGATTATACGAAACTTTCATCGTATAAATCGAACCTAAGTTGGAAAAACGTTTTCTACGACCACTGTCATACTTGGCATATCAATCTCGACAAATGCTACTGGGCCCTTGTCCGATCACGCTCTACTTCAATGCCTAGTCCAAGTTTACAAACCGAATCGACCTTATTGATAGCACGAAAGTGTCGTGGTCTAATCCCCTACCAACTCCGTCCTTAGCTATGTGATATACCATGATTTTGACCCGCTTTTGGTCATATTTTCTATATGTTTTTATTATAACTAGGAAACCACCCCGCACGTAAACGCACGGGAGAAAGAATGTTTTTTTTAAGTTATTTTTATATAATTTATATTTGTTAATTAATCATTTTGAATCATTTAATAAACTAATTATTTTGTATGAAGATTAAAACTTAAAAATAATCTTATATAATAGAAGAGTGAAAGTATCATTTGTGTTTGAAAATGTGTAAATTTAAGTGCTATGTGTTTAGCATAACAATATTAAGTAAATTTTAATATTAAAGTCGCAGTCATTTTGTTTTATCTTTTTATATATGAGAAGACAAACTTTTAAAATTTGTTGAACTGATGGAACAGTTTATAAATTTTAAGATTAAATGATATAATATGTTTTAAAACATTGTAATTAACATGCAAAGAACGACATTAATTAAAACAATGAGACTCAGTAACCCCAGACAAACTGGGTTAGAAAAACTTAAAAAGAATGTACTTGATCAGAAGAAGAATAAGAGATTATAAAAAAAAAAAGGTTATTTTCTTATAGCCAGATTGGTTTTGATATGGTAGTTTAGTTTCACTGAAACTAAACCTATTAATTTATTTTTTGCAGACATCATATTAAATTTTTAAAGATCATTTAGAACTATATAATGAATCAAACATTATATTCAAGAGTACTAAGAATCATACCTATATTAGAAAAAATACACATAAATTTTCTTAAAAATTACAACTGTAAAATATTCTATTTATAGTAATCTAAAAAGTTACATTGATAGATTATCAAGAGTTGTGTTTTGTTTTAAAATGAATATTTTCAAGAGTTGTGAGGAAAAAAAAATTCAACCAAATACATTTTCATAACCATTAGATAGAACCATAACAATTACAACCACCAGGTTGAAACTCTTCAAAAAAAATTTTTAAAAATCAAGAGTTAGGGAAAAGGAGGTCTCTTCAGATTAAAGAGATGTGTTGTTTGAAAAAAAAAAACTGCTCATCGGAATTTTAATTTAAAAATCACAAAGTTATTAAGACCAATAGAAGAAAACAAAAATTATAACCAAAGATTGTAATCCTTCAATTATGAAAAAGTATGACTCTTTCATGTAAAAAGATGTGTTGTATGAAAAATTATATGTTAATGCCATAAATATCTTATGTCTAAAAAACATTTCTTAGGAGAATTGCATGAAAAACAAAAAAAAATGGTTGAAAATTGTATCTTTTCATAATAAACTGAAATATATTAGTTTAAAAGTTGCATTTAATTGTGTATTTTCAAAAAAAAAATATTGAAAGGTTGTATCTTTTCATAAGAACCAAAATATATTAGTTTAAAAGTTGCATCTTTTTATTATAAATAGAATTGTGTAGTTTCATAAAAAGTTATCTATTATTTTAAAAGTTGCATCTTTTCATTATTAAAAAAGTTTATGTTTCAGATAAAATAGTTTAAAAGTATTTAGAAGAGGTTATAAGAATTGTGTCTTTTCATAATAAGAATTGTTGAAAAGTTGTGTCTTTTCATAAAAGAAACTGAAATATATTAGTTTAAACATTGCATCTTTTCATTATAAAAATAATTGTGTATTTAAAAAATAAATCTATTATTTTAAAGTTGCATAAAAGTTTTATTTGGACCATTAGATGAAAAACAAAACAATAGTTGAAAGGTTGTATCTTTTCATAAAAACTGAAATATTTTAGTTTAAAAGTTGCATCTTCTTATTATAAATAAAATTGTGTCTTTTTATTTAAAAAATCTGTTATTTTAAAAATTGCATCTTTTCCTTATAAAAAAAGTTTGTGTCTTAGAAAAATAGTTTAAAAGTATTTAAAAGAGGTTGTAAGAGTTTTGTCTTCTCATAATAACAATTGTTGAAAAGTTGTATCTCTTCATAAAAAACTGAAATATATTAGTTTAAAAGTTGCATCTTTTCATTATAAAAAAAATTGTGTCTCAGAAAAAATAATTTTAAAATATTTAAAATAGTTATAAGAGTTGTGTCTTCTCATAACAAAAATATACTAATTATAATGATCTTGATTAATTTCAAAGGTTGTGAATGCTAAATAAAAAGAAAAATTGAGACTCTTAAAAGAAATGTCTATTAGTGTGAAAGGTTGAAAATACAAAATAAAATGAAAAGCTCTGTCTCTTTAAAGAAATAAATGAAAGATTGTGTCTTTTAATAAATAAATTAAAAGGTTGTCTCTCAATAAAAATCACAATTAATTCAAAAGGTTGTGAATGTCAAATAAAATAAAATTTGTGTATCTTAATAAAAAATCCCAATTAATTCTAAAAGTTGTGAATGTCAATCAAGATGAAAGGTTGTGACTCTTAATAAAAATATCAATTAATGTGAAATGTTGTAAATGTAAAATAAAATGAAAGTTGTTTCTCTTAATAAATAAAATGAAAGGTTGTGTCTCTTAATAAAATAAAATGAAAAGTTCTTTCTCTTAATAAATAAAATGAAAGGTTGTGTGTCTTAATAAAATTACCAATTAATTCTAAAGTTGTGAATCTTAATAAAAATCTCAATTAATTACTTTTGTTGTGAATGCCAAATAACATGAAAAGTTGTAATTCTTAATAAAAATGCCAATTAATGTGAGATGTTGTAAATGCAAAATAAAATGGAAAGCTGTGTCTCTTTAAAAAAAAAATGAAAAGTTTTGTTTCTTGATAAATAAAATGAAAGTCTGTGTATCTTAACAACAATCTCAATTAATTCTAAAGGTTGTGATGCCAAATAAAATGAAAAAGTTGTGTATCTTAATAAAAATCTCAATTAATGTGAAAGATTGTGTATGCCAAAAAATGAAAGGTGGAGTATTTTTGAAAAATATATTTTATGATTTGTTAAATATCCTTAAAAATGTCTTTTTAAGGAAACAAAATATTAATTAAATTTTTCCGATTATTTTTATATTTAATTTTAAAAATGGTTTGCGTTTAAATTTGGCATACAAACTTTATAAAATAGTTCCATAATTTGTGTAACACGATACACTTTGGATTGTATATTCATTTCTATAAGTGTATACGTTTAGAAATTAATATACAATCCAAAGTGTATCGTGTTACACAAATTATGGAACTATTTTATAAAGTTTGTATGCCAAATAACATGAAAAGTTGTAATTCATTTCTATAAGTGTGTATGTCTTTCCATTTTTCAATAAAAATAATTTTGATGTCATTGCCTATGTGCTTTCATTACCATACATATAAATGTATACGTTTTATACTTATTACAAGGTACAATAGAACCTTAAGGCTGTTTCATATACACTTATTTTTGAGCCATCGATCCATATCATGGATCATAGTCCATAGCACCCGACCATGAACAATAGGTTTACCACTCATGATGGCTCGGCCTTAACCCTAATGACTTGCATCCATAAGTATCACTGATATTATGTTCGTTCACTTTTGGTAACATTATGTTCGCACCCTTTTGGTGATGTTATATTCACACCTTCTTGGTGACGTTACATTCTCACCCTTTTGGTGATGTTACATTCGCACCCTTTCGGAGGCATTCCATTTGCACCCTTTCGGTGACGTTACATTCGCACCTTTTTGGTGATGGTACATTCGCACATTTTCGATCCCAAACCATTCGCACCCTTTCGGTGCCGAACCATTCGCACCCTTTCAGTGCCGAACCATTCGCACCCTTTCGGTGCCGAACCATTCGCACCCTTTCGGTGCCGAACCATTCGCACCCTTTCGGTGCCGAACCGTTTGCACCCTTTCGGTCCCGAACCATTTTCACCCTTTCGGGGTCAAACCGTTCGAACCCTTTCGGTCCCGAATCGTTCGCACCCTTTCGGTCCCGAACCGTTCACACCCTTTTGGTCCTGAACCATTTGCACCTTTTCCGTCCCGGAACATTTGCACCCTTTCGGTCCCGAACCGTTCGCACCTTTTCGGTCCCGAACCGTTCGCACCTTTTCGGTCCCGAACCGTTCGCACCTTTTCGGTCCCGAACCGTTCGCACCTTTTCGGTCCCGAACCGTTCGCACCTTTTCGGTCCCGAACCATTCCATTCTTTCGGTCCCAAACCGTTCACACGTCGGTCCCGAACTGTTCGCACCCTTTCGGTCCCGAACTGTTCGCACCCTTTTGGTCCCGACACTTTCGCACCCTTTCGGTCCCGACACGTTCGCACCCTTTCGGTACCGACACGTTCGCACCCTTTTGGTCCCGATACGTTCGCACCCTTTCGGTCCCGATACGCTCACACCCTTTCGGTCCCGATATTTTCGCACTCTTTCGGTACCAACACGTTTGCACCCTTTCGGTCCCGATACATTCGCACCCATTCGGTTCCGACACGTTCACACCATTTCGGTTCCGATACGTTCGCACCTCTTGGGTCACGAAACGTTCACACCTGTTGGGTCCCGACACATTCGTATCTCTTGGGTCACAACACATTCGTACCTCTTGGGTCACGACACGTTCGTACCTCTTGGATCACGATACGTTCGTACCTCTTGGGTCACGACACATACAAATATTATCTTCTAAAAAGTCAATATTAATATTTAAACTTATGAAAAGGTATGACAAATATGATTGTGGCTATTAAAATGAAATATATGCCTTTTCAATAAAGAGTTGTCAAATATTTGATGACATCATCAATCATATGAAAAAGTTTTTTTGGTCCACTAGATCTTAAAATTAAGTTAACTATGACCACTAGATTGAATTTTTTTTTCCTATAAAAAATGTTGATGTCACTTTCAGTTTGCTATTATATATAGATTATCTATGTTTTGGAGTCTATTAGGTATGTTTTCAGGTTCAGGAGCATTTTGTGGTAAAGTGATGATTTAGGTACCTTTTGGTGCTTAAAGAAGAGTTTTCCAAAATGACTATGAAGATCCGACATAAGAGATACATATCGATCGATACACACCCTGTGTAATCGATCGATGACACTTCCGTAGAAGTTGAAGTCGAGTTACTCCATCGATCGATGTACGCAATGTACCATCGAACGATACAGAGCCTGATGAGCAAGATTTATTTGGCCAACTTGAAGCCCAAGTTCTCACCAAATTACAAGATTGCCCCTGACGAGTTTTTAACCTAATTGTACTCCATATTCATAGTTATGCCTATGAGCCCTAGAAAGACACACAAGATTTGAGTTTTGTATTCTACTTTATACTTAGCAATAAAAGCATTTTCTTTTCTTTTTATTCTTTTGCTATGAATCTCTTGGCTATGTCTGAGTAGATTCATATGTTAGATTTGGGGTTCAAATAGTTATGAGGGATTAGCCCCAACTATGGATTGTTGAGTTGTTATATTTATTATCCAAATGAACCCTAATGCTTACTCTAGACTTGCTACCTAGAGTATTGATTATGGAGTGACTAATCTAATAGTCATCTTCCTGAAATCATTTGGCTTAACGCAGACTCTATTAAGGCACGATGTGACAGCCGGTCTGATAGAAATTCTCGGGTGAACACAGTTCGATCCGATCTGATACTTTATATCGATCGATACTCCTCTAGAGTCATCGATCGACGACAGCTTATATCGATCGACACTGCGGTAGCAACATCGATCGATGCAGTCGGCAATCAGATCAATGGACGAGTCTAAATAGCGACAGCTATAGATTTGTCTAAGGGTTGAAGTTCTCATATATTTGCAAGCAATTCGTTAAGACGTCCATAGATTTATAATCCTGATTTTCTGAATAGTAACCTTGAATCTAACTATTTCTTTTCATTGTTTTTAAAACCAAAACCTATTTTCCTTAGCAACTTACCATTGCTACTTATTTTATTTACTGTTTTTAACCTTTTCAACCTAGCTTAATCACTTAGGATTATATCTTTTGTGACTCTAGTTCCTTGTGATTCGATCCCAAAGTACTACGATTGAACCTCTTATTTAAGAGAGTAAAATCACTCCTTAGGTTAAACACTTGAGTGACATCAAATTGGGCGCCGTTGCCGGGGAACTAAGATCACTATTAGATTTAATCTGATTCAGTCTAGGTTATTTGTTACTTTTTATTTTTCCATCTTTTGACACAAAATTTTTTCTTTTTCTTTTTGTCTCTTTCAGGTACATGCCCAGTAGTACTAGAAGCAACAAGAACAAGCAACTTTTGTACTCAGAAGATCCCAACAACCTAGAGCGTAGCAACCGCAAGGACATACGCTCCGCATCGATCGATACCAATACCATCGTATCGACCGATACGCCCTTTCCACCGACGATCAACAACCGTTCGTCAACCAATACCTTCACCACCTCATCGATCGACATCAACAACCGTTCGTCGACCGATACCCTTCACTTGAAATTGATCGATACACCACACCTTACATCGATCGATACTAACCGGCGAGACATGGTAGCACCTATGATTCTCATACCCGATGAGAATGGAGACCTGCGTGATCAAGATGGTCACCTGCGAAATGCAGCAGGTCAGAAGCTGAATGATGAGAAGGAGATCATTACTGAAGAAGAGAGACTGCACCCACAGGCATCATTCAACCTGTAGAAGAGACCAGAACTTTGGCTGATTACAACCGCCCCGATCAGTTTTATTCAAACCGATCAGCCATCCTCCCTCCTGCTATTCAGAGAGGAGATTTTGAGCTCAAGCCGCAGTACTACACACTTGTGGGACAAATCCCTTTTTGTGGTTTGCCCCATGAGCATCATATGGACCATTTGGAGAGGTTCGAGGATCTTGTCACCCTAGTCAAAGCAAAAGGAGTCCCTCAAGACTATCTTTTCTGCAAGCTTTTCAAGTACTCTCTAGCTGGAGAAGCTTTGCAGTGGCTAAGACAACTACCACCTGGAATGATATCAAGCATTCCTTCCTGCGTAATTTCTTTGATGATTCACGCGCTGAAGACTGGAGGAAGAAGATTGCTACATTCACCCAAGCCCCTGAAGAGTCATTCAAGGATACTTGGAACAGATTCAAGTCCTACCAGCGAGACTGCCCACACCACGGATTCAACCAAGTACAACTGCTCTGCACCTTCTATAGAGGAATCAGCCCCGATTTCAAGAGAGCTCTTGATACAGCTAGCGATGGCAACTTCACCACCAATAATCCTCAGAATGCTATCAAGCTAATTGACAACTTAGATTCCAGCAACAGCACAAGAAACTATATGAAGACTACATCAGCCCCTGGGAAGGAGTACGTCAATGAAGTTCAAGCACAGCTAGACAACATTCAGAAGCTCCTAAACAAGCAGATCTGTTCAGTGGAAGATTCAGAAATTGTTGAAGAAGATGTCAACTGGATTAGTGGTGCCGGTTTTCAGAGATCTGGTAACCAAGGAGGATACAGAAACTTCACAGACCAGAGAAGCAACTTTAACCAGAATCCTCAGAAGCCCAACACCTTCAGCAGCGGCAACCCTAACAACAACAGAAGCTATGGAAGTGCCTTCTACTCAAATCCACACGCACCCACCCAAGATACTAAACTGGAGGAATTGATATACAAGATACTTGAGAGTCAGCAGAAGCTCGAGGTAAACTTCAATGGAAAGATCGATTCTGTCTACACCACCTTCATCACGAAGATAGATGCACTCAGCACCCATGTGAAGAAGCTAGAGACCCAGGTATTGCAGACAGGAGAAGCAGTTAAGAAGCAGAAGTTTGCCCACACCCAGAACATCAATGCCCTCCTAGATGATGACTTTTGGCAAGAGGTAGTAGAAGAGATTCAGAGATCTGATGATGAGAGTGAAAGAGAATTCGCCTACGATTACTATCGATCGATATCACCAGCTCGATATCGATCGATATCACCTTTAGTTTGTCGATCGATTGACTTTGATGAGTGTCGATCGATGGACTCCGACGAAAACCCGCGCGAGTGCAATTCCATCAAGATTATGTCTCACGCCGAATTCGCCGCACTTCACCCACATCCGCCCAGCCCTGTCATCGATCGACATGATGCCCCCATCATCGATCGACATCAAGACCATGGCATCGCTAGACACACACCAACCATTGTCGATCGATACAAAGTACCCCAAAGCTGAGTGCCACTACCTAAAATCGACAGTACAGGTCTTGACGCTTTCCAGGAGTGATATTGCACCACCAGAAACCCTACAGCAGCCCTAAAAGAGAGACTCACAGATATTTTTGAGTCCATGGAGATAAAAATGGAAAATATGGGGAGAGTGCACCGAAAAAGGAAAGAGAAGATACCTAAACCCTATAAAAGAGAAGCTAATGAGAAGGAGTTGTCAAGCTTCAGAAAAAGAATCCTCCAGAATACCTAAAGAGAAACCTTTTGAAGAAGCCTACTTTTCACACAGATTGTGGATTTTCAGATAAACCAAGGAGACAGAAGAAGACATCAGGAGGATGTTTAACCAAGTCAGAGATAGCCTCAAGCAGAAGATAACACTGAAGAAGAAGAATGATCCAGGGAAGTTCACAATACCTTGCTCCATTAGAGGTGTTGAGTTCCCACGTGCCCTCTGTGACACATGATCTGGAGTTAGCATCTTACCCAAGCTCATGGCAGATCATCTAGGTCTGAAGATAGAGCCTTCTGAAGAAACTTTCATCTTTGTAGATTGTTCTCAGCAAAGCTATGGAGGCATCGTTCGCAACCTTGAGGTACAGATTGGAGAAACCCTAATTCTTACAGACTTCCATATCCTCTCCAACAAGCTGAACTTCAAGACTTCTCTACTACTTGGAAGAGCCTTCTTAGCCACAGTTGGAGCTGTTTGTGACCTCCAAACAAACAAGCTCTGCCTAACCCTAATCAACCCTTCCATTCACTACGATCCTGTTCCGGTAATCAAGTTCCCAAGGCCAGCCAGCTCAACACTCGTAGCCACATGTTTTTGTGCCCAAGAATTTGATTATATGGAAGAGTATGAAACTGAAGAAGCAGTATCGACCGATGACACAACTTCCCCATCGATCGATATCCTTGCAGCACCATCGACAGACAGTTCTACCTGGTCATCGCTCGATGGCGTCTTCCGACGGACAGAAGCCGAGTTCCCAGACGCCGATTTCAGTGCAGATGAGTGGGAAAACGATCACTACTTGCCTGAGCTTGCTAGTATCACTACTCAGGAGGAGTATGATGAAGATTATGAGGAGGAACGAGCTATAGAGTACCGATTTCTTCGAGAAGATGAAGAACAACCTCCATTCCCGTCCTACATCCGACGAGCATCGACCGATATGACACCTGGTCCATCGATCGATATGCCCTACCCCAGATCGCGCAAAAGACGGTTCGAATCAACAAGCGACGAACCCTGCTGAAAACCGGTCTATGTCCCATACGAACCACGAGACGGAGATTACTCGATTGGAAGCTGGGCCAGCGGTTATCACAAGCCGTGATTCAACCTGCAGATCCCGTATCGCTTGAAATGGAGTTCAAGCCGTCAACCGATTTGATCCTCCCGAAATCGATCGATAAGGAGCACTCTCCATCGATTGATATCAATCTTCAACCACCAACCGATCCTGCCACAACACCATCCGAGGTACAAATACCCAAATTTGATTTAAATTCACTAATTCCGGATGAGTTTGGTATTTTCAGGGATTCAGATGGTCATGCACACGCTATAGATGGGAGAATCATTCCTATCTCCACAGAAGATGTTGCAGACATACTCCAGATGGCCAACGGACCTATCATCGAGAACGACCCGAACCAGACAAAACGTCCATCGACCGATGCATGGAGACTAGAATCGATCGATACACACCGAGAGTATGGGACGAAAGCCTTCCAAAACGGAGAACGTCGTTTCTTTTTAGAAAAGAAAGATGAATACGGAGTCTACAGAGATGAATCTGGCCATGCAAGAGCAGTAAACGGAGACATCATCCCTGTCACCAAAGAAGATATGGAAAACTTGCTGAAGAGAGCCTCACTATTTGGTCGCTCTTGTTTCTGTCTACCAGGATATGCTGATCAGTTTGCTAAAGGAGTTCCAGATGGCAAGCTCTACACACAGAAAGAAGTCACCTACANATCCCTGTCACCAAAGAAGATATGGAAAACTTGCTGAAGAGAGCCTCACTATTTGGTCGCTCTTGTTTCTGTCTACCAGGATATGCTGATCAGTTTGCTAAAGGAGTTCCAGATGGCAAGCTCTACACACAGAAAGAAGTCACCTACATGCTAGATGGCCTCACCAGCGATCACAACTGGAAGATAGCAGGCGCGAGACTTGACCTTGAGCAAAAACTATCAAGACTTCGAGGTGAATTGCTATGGCAGACCAGCCACAATGACTCAGTACGAAAGAAACGAGATGCCCTACAAGAAGAAGTCAACACTTTGCGCGCACAACTGAAGTCTCAGACACAGCCATCGACCGATACAGATCCCCCTGCATTGATCGATATAGCCGTCCAACACCCGATCGAGCACCACTTACAGAAACTATCGATCGATGACAAACCCAGTCCATCGATCGATAACCGTGCTCAGGAATTCTGTACCAGAGAAGAACTTAAAGAAACAACAGCAGAGATCTACAAATCCATTGAGTTTTGTGAAGACGAAGATTACAGAATACTGGACGAATAATGGTTTCCCCTACACAGTGATTTCAAAGGTATGCAATGCACAATGGAAGATATTCAGAAGGAGGTAGAAGATATCCAAAGACAGCTCACCAGCCGACCTGACCCAACCGCATCGATTGATGAAGCACACAAAGTGTTGGGGTCAAAATCAGTACGACGGAATCAACGGCCGAAACTCCCGGCATAAATATAAAAGGAATCGTTTTATAAAACCCGAAGAATCGTTTTATAAAACTCAAGGATCGTTTTATAAAACTCGAGGATCGTTTTATAAAACTCTAGAACCGTTTTATAAAACCCGAGGATCGTTTTATAAAACATGAGGATCGTTTTATAAAACTCGAGAATCGTTTTATAAAACTCGAAGAATCGTTTTATAAAACTCGAGAATCGTTTTATAAAACTCGAAGAATCGTTTTATAAAACTCGAAGAATCGTTTTAATAAAACTCGAGAATCGTTTTATAAAACTCAAAGAATCGTTTTATAAAACTCGAAGAATCGTTTTATAAAACTCGAAGAATCGTTTTAATAAAACTCGAGAATCGTTTTATAAAACTCGAAGAATCGTTTTATGAAACTCGAAGAATCGTTTTATAAAACTCGAAGAATCGTTTTATAAAACTCGAAGAATAGTTTTATAAAACTCGAAGAATTGTTTTATAAAACTCGAAGAATCGTTTTATAAAACTCGAAGAATCGTTTTACAAAACTCGAAGAATCGTTTTATAAAACTCGAAGAATCGTTTTACGAAACCGCAAAAAACCGAAACAGCCGTAAAACGCGAACTAGGAGACACTCCACTAGTTCGCCCATCGGCGAACTAAGCGGCCCGGCTTAGTTCGCCGATGGGCGAACTAGGAGTCACTCAACTAGTTCGCCCATCGGCGAACTAAGCCGGCCTGGATTAGTTCGCCGATGGGCGAACTAAGAGTCCCTCAACTAGTTCGCCCATCGGCGAACTTAGCCGGCCCGGCTTAGTTCACCGATGGGCGAACTAAAGACTTCTCGGATATTCCGCCCCTCGATCTCCCGCATCCCCGATTCAAAACTTACGTCTTTCGACACGGTCGCATTCTGAACCACGGCCGAAACGTCTCCCGTTCCGTCTCGATCCGACCTATCATTCAAGTTTTACGATAAAAACCGTAAAACTTCGTTTTCTCGGAAAGAACTCGAGGAAATCGTATAAAATGGCAACGGTTAAACAAAACACCGAACATTGCCTAAACTATACGATTTATTCGAGATTTCTCGTTGAAATCATAAAAAATGTGTTTTTAATAAAAAACGTCGAGTAAATCGTAAAAAAACGTATTTTTAATAAAAAGTCGAGTAAATCGTAAAACCTTACGATTAACTCGAGGAATTTATTAAAAATGATGTTAGATCAGGAAACGATCCCGTAAAAAGTTGGAAAACGGATTTATCGCAAAACGGCCCAGAAGGACCTAAAACGCGATAAAAACCCATCTCGCGATCTTAACGGAATCTAACCCGAAGATTCAATAACGTTTTGACGATTTATTCGCAGAAGGAAAATAAATGTCAAGTTCGAAGATAAAAGGCAAGTTTGAAGATAAATAGAAGATTTCCGCAGAAGAAAATGAAGGATCGAGAAAAATGGAAGATTCCCGAAATACTCAAATCCGGACAAAATGGAAAGATCGAACCGTCAAGGCGAGGAGTATATAAACCAGAGGCGTAGGTCAGAAGAGAGACGCGATTTTCAGAGCTCTCACCACCAAAATTAGCATTTAGGAAATTTTCCGTTTTCGTTATCGAGCTGGGTCTCAACTAGGGTTTTAGTCTTAGATTGTTAGAACTAGGAATTTCGCCGACGGCTCACGCAGCTAAGGCAACTCTCGTTGTAACCGTTCTTACACGAATTCGGAATAAGAATCCTTCTTGCTCTCAATCTCATTTTTCTTTTTATATCTTTCAATTTATTCATATTAATCGTGTTCTTGGTTACTTGTCGTTGGCTTTCGCAGAGATCCGGTTCCTCTGGAAACTTAGGATTTTCCCGAAGTTTCCTTTTTTACGATTTATTGACAGTAGGTGGATTTCGGTTCCCACAGTTTGGCGCTAGAAGGAGGGGGGGGGGTCGGATTACTCTTACTCATAGCTGCAAAACGCTTGACCAAAACGATGTCTGGATGTATGAAAGACAAAGTCGCAACTCGCAAAAAGACGCTGGTAAAACAACTCCAGCAGCGACTGCTCCTACAGCCAACGCTCGCGCAAACGCTGTAGTACTCAACAAAATCGAAAACCTAATCGCGACTCTTCGCCACGGAAAGAGCAACAAAACAAGCTCACGATTTCTNTAAAACAACTCCAGCAGCGACTGCTCCTACAGCCAACGCTCGCGCAAACGCTGTAGTACTCAACAAAATCGAAAACCTAATCGCGACTCTTCGCCACGGAAAGAGCAACAAAACAAGCTCACGATTTCTATCTCAGATCACTAAGGGCAACGATAAAATCTATCAAACCCCATAGTGTTTTTCTTATTTCCGAGTTGGAAAAATCTCACGCGTTAAGCAAACGACGTTTTCCGAGAACCTTTCGGAAAAATAAAACATGCTCTCCCAGAAACCGCGGAACAAACCGTAACTTACTCGCGAAATAAATCCTAGGATACTCGCGGAAAACCCTAGGCTGTTCGCGGAAAAATCCTTAGGGACTCGCGGAAAAACCGTAGGTTATTCACGGCAAAACCCTAGGTTGTTTGCGGAAAAACCCAGGGTTACTCGCGTAGAAAGCCTTAGGTGACTCGCGGAAAAAACGTAGGTTATTCGCGACAAAACCCTAGGTTTCTCGCGGAAGGACCTTAGGCTACTCGCAGAATCGGGCAATACTATCCAGCCGAAAAGACGGTGAGTTGGCCAAGCAACCTAGCTTGCCATCTTGGCGAGCTAACCGGCTTTCCACCTCGTCCCGGAGGCACTGACTTTTTCCCGAGGGTCCGCACAATCCAACTCATAGCTATGGTGAGCCGGACCGTACTCTAAACAATAATCGCACTACTTTTCGTTTCACTCAATCAAAGTTTTCGTTGAGGTTTTACCACGAAAACAAGATAGCTTGATGAATCGGGACTGTGCTCGCCGACTCACCATTAGGCAAGCTGGACAAGCTCGATGGATCGAAACATCTCCATCTTGAATCTTGATCGAGACGCTTTTCGTTTCGTCTCAATCGGACTTTCCGTTGAGATTCTACGACAAAAACAAGTCAACTCGACGAATCGAGATCACCCGCGCCAAGCGTCTTAGCTCGCCGAACGTAGAGCTAGGTTGCTCGCCATACAGCGAGCCGACCCAAGCGCCTGGCTCGCCCAAGAGACGCTGACTTCGCTCCAAGGGTTCTTGCAATCCAGATCGCCGCACGACGAGCTGAAAGGGTTCGCCCGACTTGCCTTACGTCGAGCTGAACCAATCCTCGAGTTCTCTCGAAGTTTTGATCGCGCTGATTCTCGTTTCGTCTGAACCGGAATTTCCATCAGGATTTTACGATAAAACCGCAAAGACTTGTTTCTTCGTATAAGTTCGAATCAATCGTCTAAAACGGCAACGGTTGACTTAACACCAAAGTTGCCTAAACTATACGAGAAATCTGAACTCTCTAAACCTAATCCGATTTTACGAAACTCTGCCACGCTAAGTCGAAAACATCCAATCATAAACACGTGATTGATTTTTTCGATATACAAGGCGCACCTAGTCGGTCAAATAAAACAAGCAGTACGAGGAAACAAGAACATAAACTCGGACGATGAAATCCCTTCCTCACTCTGAAACTCTCGTTGGTATTTCGTCGAAGACCGATTCATACAAAAGTAAGTCAAAAGACGAAGAAAAAAGAATAGGCGATTCCAAATCATCGATGAAACTAAGGTATGTCCGATTTGAAAATTTTATTAGACTTCTAATTTCTCGTAGGTAAGAAACGAAAACGTCTTGTAAACTGCCGTAAAACCTAGAGAACTTAGAATTTAGAGGATAGTCTAGCATGCTAAGTCGTAAGAAATTTTTGTCTACCTCGATTTGTTGTTCTCTAACCAATCAGGCATAGCTCGCAAACCGATCCAATCTCTTGTACAACCGAGAAACGATCGCCACGCATTCGAACGTACTCATTTCCTAAAAAANCTAAAACATTTTGCGACTAGATCTCGGTGAAATAACTTTTGGTAAAACTCCACGAGTGACTCCGAAAAAACTATCACCGAAGAATCAAAAACTAAGTGGAAAGGTTTCTCGAAAAATCTGCGGAAAAATTGTTAACCCAATGCGTCGTGCCAATTTACTAAATTCATCACCCGTTACTTATGCGAGAAATCCTTCGTATAGTCAGGATCATGTCATAACGAAGTAACTGTCGAAAATGAACGTAACAGGTTGTGCGAAAAGTACATTCCTTATAGCGAAAACCAAGCTATACGATCCGGCACTGAGCGACCAATCTAAACTTTTCCTCCTCGCGACACGATCCAAAAGATCTCGCTCCTTATCCATTCGGTTCACGAGCATCCGCTCTCATTCCTCCCAATTACATCCGAAATATGAGACCGCCCCGCAAACGACTCCGCACGGGCTCTGCATCGAGCTTCTTAGGATCTGTCTCCCTCGAGTAAAAAAAAAAAAAAAACAACTTCCATACAAAGGAAAGTTTATACGAAACTTCACCGTATAAATCAAACCTACAACGGAAAAACGTTTTCTATAAACACGGGCATACTTGGCATATCAAGCTCGACAAAGGCTACTTGGCTATTGTCCGATCGCGCTTCACTTCAATGCCAAGTTTACAAACCGACTCGACCTTTTTGATAGCACAAAAGTGCCGCGGTCTAATCCTCTACCAAATACGACCTTGGCTGTGCGGCTGAACACAACCTTCACGCCAAGCCAATACATTCAACGGATAATGCAAACTTGTCAAAAATCAGCTAAGTTCTATATTCTCGTGATTCACTCTATTCCCGAAGCAAGTTGCCTACAAAATCAGATGTATAAGAAAACGCTCGTACCAGAGCTCCTAAAGCCGTACGAATCTCGGAAGGTCAACACTTCACAAAGCACCGTAACGAAACACGCTTCGTTCGGAGAAACAACTTACGCGACCTCTCGGTCCTAATTGCTCTAGCACAAATCATAAAACTACCTAACATCCAAACAGGAATTTTAATTTTAATTGCGAATATCCGAAAATGAACCAAAGTATTCCTGCAAAGCAGGTTTAAGACAAAACCCTCGCAACACCGTGCAACATCTTCGAGCCCGCAAACGTTCCGAACATGAAACGCGGCATATAAAATAAAAACCAACCTTCGGCACTGCGAGACGTCGCAGACGCCCGGAGATTAGTTTTTCGACATAAATACCTTCCTTAATAAAGTCATTTTCTTGGAAGACCTAACAGTCCGTCCGCGACTATAAAATTACTCAAAACTTCTTAACGTACGTATCCTTCGCGAAGGCCAAAACAACGAAAACATTTATCGCCTAAAAAGTTTGTTGCTGAGCACAACAAACTCGCAACAGTCCTAAACAAACTTAAGTTATCTCGCAGAGATAGCTCTCGAACACCCGACACAAGGGTAATAGCGCTATAAAAGAAATCCAAACTTTTGGTCAGCACTTCCGGGCAACTTAGAAATTGTTCACGGTGAGATGCTCGGTTCCAACCAGACGAATCGTATAAGCCGAGAACCTATCGCGGATTCTAAAACGGTATGGAATCAGGTTAAAATCGCAACAGGCAAAACGAAAGCCGACTAGTCATCACATAGCCTCAATCCGAAAGTAAACCTAGGTCTTGCCCTAAACTCAGTACACTGGTCGCTAACGTCTCAAGGCATGAATCGAGATCCTAAAGGCATGTCTCTTCGTCTATATCTAAACGCTCACTCGATTTACTAAACATCCTAAAACGGGCAAACGAACAAGGCGATACACTAAGGGAAAAAGGAATGCGAGACAACAACTCGCGGACCTCCCTCAATATCAACTCATAATCTTCCCACTACATTCATACAAATAAAAACACGCTCTTAAACACGCAAAATTTTTTAATAAAGCCGCAAAAGCGGCAGGGACTCAGAGCCGCACACGGCCAGTCCGAAAACTATAACGGCCACGCTCGGCCAGACCAAACGGCCTACGAGGCTAGTCTCAAGGCAGGAAAAGGTCCAGATGCCGTCGACATCAATATGCTCGATAACTCCTACACGACACATAACTAGTCTATAAAGGTCTCACTGCGAAACAGCTCATACAAATCTTAACTCCAAAACGAACTACGAAAGGCTTAATCCCCTCAAAAGGGTACGTAGGCAGCCTTCACAAGGCGCAGCCCTAATTTTAAACGCTTTCCGCTCCCTGGAAAGTGGAAAGATCACTTTCAACGGAACTTTCCGACCATTAATTCTGCCTAACTTAACTAAAACTGGTTAACCACTCGCAAGAACCTTACGCTAAA